>LD413284.1:679-12324 GCA_001465055.1 Ptychodera flava
CCCCCCACACACACACACAAACACACCTTCATAGCACAAGACTTGTGACAGAGTTGCCATACTTGTAATCAATGTTTTTCACAGTATGGTATCACTTTCCATCCTTGAAATGAGGAAATGATCACTCTTTTCTGTTCACTTCACAATGAAATCAGGCATCTATAAAAGCTTACCTATCTTTCAAAACAATTGGCTTCCAGTAGGACTAGACTTTTACAGCATCTGGTTTCATATGTTACATGCCCTCGATGGTCTGGCCTGGCCAGTCCCCAAGGGAAACTCATAGCCAAACCACCCTTCTGGCCATGCCAGTTTTTTCTGAGCTTGGCCACACCTAGTTCAAACTTGGGACAGGAGAGATCCACAATGTGCCCATAGGAGAGCTGTGAGAGTATATAACTTGGCATGATTTTCCTCCCATTATCAGGTTGTCACAAATCACCCAGACAATGGTTTTGCCAAAGTCCACCTTGGCTTCATTCTGAAAGCCAAAACAGACTATGCAAGAGCTGTGCCACTGCTCAGAGAGGGAATTGAAAGTAAAGAACAAGGAACGAACGAAGGAAAATTCTATTTCCATCTTGGTGATGCACTCTATAGACTTGGACAAAAAGATGAGGTAAGTGTTAAAACCAAATGGTCTCAAAAGTATTAGATATTATCAGTAACCAGAGTAAAGATGTGTGATGATATTTCAAAACACTTGACATCACTTCTTGGTCTTTTGGCCAGAGGTCCATATATCTTACTTTCATGAATTTGACTTTGTTTGTGTACCGTCTATTTACTGTCTGTTCTGTGCTGTTTTGTGTCTGTGTTTACAACTATTGTCTTACAAATTTTGACCTAGTGTTATTGGATTATGGATTGGTATGATTGCGATTATTTTGATCTCATTCAGGGAAAGAATAATAGAATCTCACAGCCACAAAGACCTTGGATCAGATTTCTCATACGAGTTGGGGATATTTTGTCTCACACTCGCCTGCGGCTCGTGTGAGACTAATAGAATCTAACACCCCCAAGGACCTGGGATCAGATTTCTCACACGAGTTGGGGATATTTTGTCTCGGCTCGTGTGAGACAAAATATCCCCAATGAGTGTGAGAAATCTGATCCCAGGTCCTTGGTCTGTGAGATTCTTTTTCTCACATGACCACAAAATGCGTTAAATTCATATTGGACACGTACAATATTATCAAAAATCGTGACAACTCTATCGTCTGCCACTGTACTTTGACCTGCTTATTTTGTAGTTCTAGTCCATGTGTTACTCGTCGTGCCATTGGATAACATTTTGCGCGTGGAACAAAACAGACTGTTTATCATCCAATCAGAGCTCGTGTAATATTTACTGCAGAGTGTGCGACGGTTTCTGAGAGAGTGGGATCGATTTTTTCCACACTGTCGATCCTGCACTCCCAGCGGCCAGGAATGTGAGAAAAAATATCCCCAATGAAATGCAGTAAATTCACTTAGGAAACATTGAATGTTTAATTGTATCACCGGCTATCCTACTTTGCGGCCATACATCTATCCGTTGCGAGTTCCACTGCCGATACTTCAACTACTCCTACGGACGAGATGTCCAACAGGAAAAGATTGGCTATATGTTCCAAGCGGCCTATGTTCACCAATTATTTGGAAAATTCTATGAATGCAGTATATGTGTACATTTTGTCTGTGTTTGTGCTTACAGCATAAGACTGAAAGACAGCAATTTTTTGTGTCAGTTTGCAAACTGTACAGACACATTGTCACTTTGCTTTTAAATATTACTCTGTAGGCATACAGTGTGTATTCTAAGGGTGCTGAAATGGGTCATTTCAAGTCAAAATGGCAGAGATCACTGTATAACGTGGACGGTTTGACATCCAAGCCATGGTGGACTCCCCAGGAAGCTAGATTTACACACCATGTACAGGTAGGTACCCCTAGCCGCTACTTTGCTAAGTGATGATAATACCCTATGGTGACTTTTATGAATAAGACTGCATTCATGATAATGCTATGTGATTCGTATACTGTACATAGAAGACAAGGAGATAATATAAGACAATGATGGCAGTAGCACATAGAAAGGGGATGGATTGAATTTATTGAATTGCGACTGCTTCTGCAACTGGATGAGTAACTGTATATGAATATATCCATGCTACATCATCATATTGACCTGAAAGTTGTAAAAAGAGCTTTACTGTTGTAATGTGTTTAATTATCTTTGCATGGTTGATACTAGACTCACAGGTCTTCTATTGGCCTCACCACTCACTGTTCATTTGATATGCATCATGGTTTTTGGACTTCGAAAGAAAACTGCCATCATTTTGTACATGATCTAAACTGCTGTCTTAATTGGGATGATATCCAAATTTATGTAAATCAGGGAGAGTGGTGTCACCCAATAAGCTTCACTGGTACCATGCTCATTGGTTCATAGACATCAAACTATATTTGGTAATAATTTGTCACAAAGCATACTTGCAAATCAGATGCAAATGGGATATGCAAATTAGTGAGACTTGCTAACCTTGGAAACTCCTTTGCTAAAATCTCCCAGTCGTCAAAATCTTTATGAAACTCTTACATGTGATTGGAAATGAAAACATGATGTCATTGAATGATGGTAAACTAGTTTGAATGTAAAGAAACACATCAGAGTGCGCTTAATCTTTTGGTACTCCTCTTACCTTTGCTAATGTTTTTGTTTTCTATAGAAACTGGAGAACAATTGGGAAGTAATCCGAGATGAAGGCCTTGCCATGATTGATCAAAGCACTGGTGGATTTGTGTCAGAAGATGAAAATCTGAGAGAGACTGGAGATTGGAAACAATTCACTTTATATCAACAAGGTGAGTGTGTTCATAAAATGTATCGGGATGTTTTTATTGTCAAGACAGAGTTCCAGCGATGATGTAAAATGAACATCAGCTGAAAGTTTATGATGCAGAATTCAGATATGTCATCATCTAGGAGAGCAGCTGTTGTCTGTATTTTTTTTAAAATAATGTAACCACTGCTTGTGTGTAGGAGAATACTTGTATTAACATTTAATTTAATGATGTCTGTTCTCCACTGTATCAGAAAAAGTCATGATCATGTTTATTTACCATTAAAATATTAATGCGATGGACAATTGTCATATTGGAATTAGCAAATAATAAACATCCAATCAAAGTCACACAGAGGTTATCAGATTCTCTGCAGTCATCAGGGTTTGATGTCATTTTCAAATTGGCAGTTTTGCTTCAGAAAAATAATTTCTCTAATTCCATGTATCAGCAAATGAAACTGTAAACAGATTCTTGAGTAATTACACTGTAAACAAATGCTGCAATTAAACTGTAAATAAATGCCATAAATGATCTTCCGGATAATATAGATACTTTCCTTCAAATATTGTTTGGAATCTTTGTCCACAATGCATGAGGATTTCAGTATTAAAATTTGACATGAGAGTGATTTGTATGTCCATGTGTGTGTGCAATAGGAAATGTCTGTCTGTCTGTGTTTACGTTGTGTATTTATGTGAATAAATTGTTTGAAGATGTGAAATGTTTCATTTAACCAATGCTGAACTAAGATGTAGAAAAAAACTTGTTTATTTTTAGGTAAAAAGATCAATGCAAACTGTCAGAAGACACCAAAGACGTGTGAAATTATTGATTCAATACAAGAAGCTGCTGGTTGCAAGAGAGGACAGGTAAAAATACTTAAGATGATTGGTCCAAATGTTATAATTGCTTTATAGAAGCATAGTCCATAGTCTTTCACCGGGAGTTTCTTTTGCTATTTTCACTGATAGATGAAAATTAGCTAACTTGAATCCCAGTGAAAATGTTAAATGACAAGAAATTCTTTTGTTTTTACTGACAAATCTATGAATCGAAATACAAGTGAAAATGTTTCAAATATTAATATTTTGAAATTATATTCTTGTCATAATTGATGATTGTACAATGGTATGTGCAATAGTACATGTAATATTGGGTTACAGACAGGGCAGATGCACTTTATAGGTACTAAAGATAAAAATGATTTTTATCCTCTTTATTGTATATCAATAAAATGTGTTTGTTAAATTGCTCTGTAATCTTGTGGTTTGATTTGGTATGCAGTGTTACAAAATAATGTTTGAGTTTTTTATGCAAATCAAGCTTCAGAGGAATTTGTAGTCTGGACAAGTTGACCAAATATACAGAAATGTTGATGAGCTAGTCATTGTAGACAATAAAATTATGTATTCTGATGACGCTATGGGACATATGTGTGAAGCATGCATGAGGTTTCACCTCATTTCAAATAAAGTACACCTGTATGCCAATGGAGGGTGGAGTTTCATTGACATGTAAATGTCTTTCATGAAATTACCCTCCATCAAATAGGTTTGAGTACTGAAATACTGTACATGTAGTGGACACTGTCAGTGTTATTTCCTATATACCGGTACAAGTTAATTTGCCGTAGAATTCATCACAGTGACAGATATTCAGAATCAAACTTTGACAATACTTTCCTGAAATATTTATTTACCACTTGTTTTGGCTCATTCTGAAGCTCTTGGAGTTACCAGTCTTCACCGGCTTATTTTGGTGAAAATCAAAAATGTAATTTTCCCCATAGAGTGAACACAGGGATGCAGCCATTTTGAATTTCAAATACCACCATGACCATGTGTAAGATGATTTGTTTCCATAGTACGAAATTTTCATGG
The DNA here is from genome assembly GCA_001465055.1 of Ptychodera flava. Classification (NCBI taxonomy): domain Eukaryota; kingdom Metazoa; phylum Hemichordata; class Enteropneusta; family Ptychoderidae; genus Ptychodera; species Ptychodera flava. The sequence continues at coordinate 5,395 of LD413284.1, forward strand.
TGACTCTTGATTTTGAAACAATGGTTGCAAGTTGCCCCAAGGAAAGCTTTTAGCAAAAAAATTCAGCATTTCAGTTTCAAGGCATATATCTACTACATTAATGTCCATGTGTTTCCAAATATGTATGGGTGGATTACTTGATATGCCTGAGTTATCACTGATATAGTTGTCCACAGAGGGAAGACAAGATATGTTTTCTAATCAGGCAAGGTTAGACTTAGTTAATATCTCACGTAATCGTTTGGAAGAATATTTGCTAAATTTTGAGAACATTTACACCTACTTTAAAAACTTACATGTTGTTATAGTTGTGTACATGTGTAGCCATTCTGTTTATGTTTAATTGTGATGGATTTGAACTGGTGACAGATTATTGTAAAGTTGTAAAAAATATAGAAAACTGTTGACTTGTGGCAATCATAGCATGTTAACTTTGTAAATGTTGACTCAGTAAATTCAGGTATCCTTCAATGATGTCATTGTTTGTTTACAGGTGAAGTTTTCCATCATGCAGCCAGACACTCATGTCTGGCCACATTGTGGACCAACAAACTGTCGACTAAGAATGCATCTAGGTCTCAAAATCCCTGAAAATGTCAGGATAAGAGTTGCAAATAACACAAAGTAAGTTGTACTGCTTCTTCTGTGACCTTCATGCACAAATTTGTGGTGGACTTACCCCTGCAGGGGTATGGTGTCTTATATGTGAAGCTATGTTTTTTGCTCATTTACACCAAAATTTCTGATATTTTGAGCTTTCCTTCTCAAAATACTAAGTTGCCAAAAGCTATCTACTCTTTACAACTGTAAAGACCATCGTTCACCAAACACAAAAACTATGCAGCATTTTCAGACAAACTATCAAAAAGCGTATGTATAGTGTATTTTAGAGAATGTCTCTGACAAGCAACATATCCATTGAATTTTAACAAGAAGTATATTCCGATATTGAAATTGTTAATAATATACTCAGGAGTCCAATTATTTGCTTTAGAAAGTGGATTTCATTTCTTTGTGACATTAGCCAGTTGAATGCATTTGAAGGTCAAATCATTAATTCATTAATCTAACCATTGCTTAGACATGTAGGATGGAGCATATGTCTAGGCAGCATATATAAGTCAACATATGGAACTACCATGCAACCAACTTGTGAACAAAAAATTTCAATTCTCAAACACAAAAGATGACCCTTATAATCATGTACTTAATGCTATGTAATTCATAAATTTCAAAAAAACTGTGATCATAAAATCATTGTATATACAAAATATGCAGGGTTAATCCTATGTAGCAGTGTACTTATTATTCATGAAGAAATATTGCATATTTGATGCCTCCATTCTAGGGATATTTTTGTGAACAAGTAATATTTCATGCCATTTTAAACTGCATGATAGAGTAAAGATGTAAAAAATTTCAATAATTTCACACAAAATTCATGATAAAAATATTAATTACTATAAATAATTTATGTATATTTGCATTTTACTTATTTCACAAATAAATCTAAATAGATTTTACAAAATATATGCAACAATTTACACACTTTGAATGTTAGAATTTTGTTGGTGTTACACGTTACTCCATGCAGTAGTTACTGAAAATTATATCTGGCGTGTTTTTGGTCACATTTTTATTTGTAATTATTATAAGAGGGTAAAACATTTACAGGTTGTTTGTCATGTCTGCAAATTGAAATCCCAATGATAATGACCTGTTCTCAGTCAAAACAGGGTCATTGACTTCTATGCTTCTACAATCCTCACGTCCTTGGCTTGCAAAATTTGCATATGCTCTGTTGACACACGCCCTCACGGAGACGAGTTGAATAGGCGTTTCAGTGAGTGAGGGCGCTGCAGTCGTCTGTTGTCCAAGCTTTGTTCATAGTAAAAGGTGTTATCATTATTGATGGAAGAAAAAGTAGAGATAAATTTTAAGAATTGCACTTTTTAAGCCTAGTTATAGTTATAAACTAGATAATTGTCATTTTCAGACAGATGGTTTAAATACTTAATATATAACACATGCATTTTACTTGCATGATCATGATATCTGTGATGTCATAATTGAAATCAGTTGTGAACAAAATTCGCTAGTGCAATCATTTTCATCTCTTGTGGCTGCCCTCAGTGTTGACATGAAGCTTTTTTCATATTTTCACCATCTGTGAGAGAGTTTGCGGTTTAAAGCCATCATTGGTATTTTTCTGAAGACGATGATGTCTGGCTGTATTTCTTAAATGCTCAAAACAAAAGGAAAACCAGACTGGAAATTAAAAACTACAATGAAAGTGTTATACCAATCTATTGGCACAGGTACTCTTAGTGTTCATTGTACACATTGGACACTCTAAGTAAATGCCTGTGGATATCCATCCATTTCAGCACACAGACACCTGTGGCGTCCACCATCTTTCAATCACAATAATCACGCCCTGTGGTGTGATTGCAGTGATTGTTAACCATAATCATCATTGGGCAAGTTTAAATGTACCATCATGATTGTACACATCAACACACTCCAGGTAGTTATGTGTACCTACATAACATACCATAGTGTTGCACTTCAGCAATGACCTGTTTGCATCACAAATGGACTCAGTCTACCAAGCAGTGGCCTTGAAATAATTTTTCCTTTGTTCATGTTTGTTTTCAGAACTTGGGAAGAAGGAAAAGTTATCATCCTGGATGATTCATTTGAACATGAAGTTTGGCAAGAAGCAGACACCTACAGACTTATTTTCATTGTAGATATTTGGCATCCAGACCTCACAGCAAGACAGAAGGCGATGTTAACACCAATCTAAAATTTCCAAAACATTCTGCTAGAGTTTTATAGAATTTAGACTTTAGTGAAAGTGTTGCAACTCGACTCCCCAGCCCTTTGCAACTCAAGTTTCCATACCCTGCACCACCGAAGCCTCATTTCCACAGAAATGACTGCCATACTGCTTGAAAAGTAGGGTTAGAGAAATCAGATAACTCCTCCATTTTGATGTCTTTTTTTTCTCCAGGGATTTATTCTGTTTATTATGTCATTTTTTTCATTGTGTCAGGAAATACATCTAGTCAGTTGGTCATGGTGCGTTTTGATGCTGAGAAATACCTCATCCATAGAGTACATTACACTAGCATCACCGCTGATTTTCTGTTACCAGTGTATTTTTGGTCAATAATTTGTAGTGGCTATGATGGCCATTGTAATTCATATGTTTTGTATTTGCTGTCTTCCATTTTCTCAAAGAGCACAATAAGGGTTGTTTCCAACATGATGGTTCAAGAATTTAAAATTTAGAAAAAATTCAGAAAAAATTCAGTAACTGTAGTAAGGGATTGTGAATCAGTTTATAGAGCATTAACAATATTTCATCAAGATCTGATGTGACAGAAGAGTCAATTGTCAAAATAATTCTAAAATCTGATACTGTATATGTAGTGATTTATTTCCACACTGTGTTAAAACAGCATTATTTTCAGAATATTGAGTAAAGTGCTTGTACAATTATCAGGGTGTATAAACCAGGACAAGGTCTATGTGTATAACTCAAGTTTACCAAGCCTACACTTTGAAATCCCCCCTTCTTGACTGAACCAACCCTACTGAATCTTCACACATAATATACAAGGAGAACCATTTCAAAGTAATTTTGTAGCCAGTAAGGGTGAGAGACTGCCTGGTTTATGGTTTTTTTGAAAAATAAACTTTTAAATCATTATATCATTGAGATAATAAAAAAACAGCATTTAATTTACAAACTGTCTAAGTGACGCAAATAAACATTACTGAAGTGTTCAGTGATGACAAGTACTTCTTTATGTTAGACAGGCAGGCAAATTCATTGCAAAGTTCTCCACAAGATGTGAAAGTTTATACAATGAGCTTTTCTATAAAAAAACTGAAAATAATTGCTTTCTCAGTGTAAAACCTGCAGTAGATGAAATAAAAAAGTATAAAAACACAACAAAACATTAAATTATGAAAAAAAATAGTCTTTGAGTTATTACTGATTATAATTTTCAACAGTCACCCTATCTGTAAATGAGATGTTAATTTCTGTTAAAGTTTACTCATTTCAGTTTCATGTTATGTAAAACGTGTCTGTTTCACTTAGAGGGCACCTCAGATACAAGATTCAGCTTTTAAGGCCCAAAACTTTCGAACAGCAGATTTATTGCAATCACAAATTTTGTCATTTGACCCTGACTTCTGCTTAATTTCATGTGAAGAGTTTAATTTTTCTTGAACTTGACAAAGCAAAGCAATAGCAAGGTGAATGACTTAAAGTGCTGAGTTACATCACTCAGTCATAGCTGACCCATTGTTGCAGTGCGAAGTTGTCAGTGATTGGTCCATTTTGTGTGCTAGACCAATCAATTAACTCGTACCATAAGTGCATAAATCTTGCAGCAAATTAGATTATATCTTCCAACCTGATTTGGGTTACTCTTCAGTTATAGTTAGAAGATAGGATAGCTATGGTATATTGCAATACTGCAATAGACTTAATCACCAAGGTCTCATTGTTGTGTTGAATTTGTCAAAAGTATTTTTTAACATTGCTTTTCTATACAATGGTACACAAATTCTTTTTAAATGAAATGGAGAACTTTTGTTTTTTCAAAGTAAATGATTTTATGCATGTTTCAAAGAGCTGTGTCATTGAATTAGAAACCTGTATTTCAGTGCACTGGGCCTAGAAATGTATCATGACAATCTTGAAAATACTGGCTTTGTACATAATGGCTGAAATGCACAGTGTCACAGTATTGGAGATATACTTACTCCTGAACAAAGTTGGTCTTAACATTTAACACATAGGAATATTTAAGGGCATTGTTTTATTGCCTATGTGAAGGAGTTCTTTTCAAAATCTACCGTGCCATACTGATGTGCTGTGTTCTACAGTCAACAAGATGAATAACTTTGTGTAAAAATACATCAATGGAAAATGTCCAAGGTTTGAATTATATCTCAATCTTGAGATATGTTACCATTCTCTCTCTTCAGACAATGTCAAAATGTTTATGTAATGTCATGACAGTCATTACAAAATACCAACTGGTCAAGTTTCTCCCTAAAGTAACTAAGGCCAAGTGTCTCCTTTCAGTACCAAAGAAACCACAGATGTATTAGAATTGACCCCATGATCTACCTTCTTGCCATGTGGTATTACCATGATGTGTGTCAGTAGGTACCAGCATATTGGACCTTTTCACAGTGCCATTGGGGTTATGGTGTTATAAAATGACATGTTTGTAGATCATACAGCGTTATAGCTTGTAATCTGTGAGGTTATATAGATGATGGGTTTAATTATTTTATACCACTGAACTGATGTGCTGTCTTTTTACAATACTGATGAACACTAATATTCAGGTGAATAGAATCAAAATTTATGTTTCTTTGTGGGATTTCCAACTCAGTTCTTACTTTCTGCTATGATTCCACCTCAATTGTTAACATGTCAGTCAGCTACAATCCTAAGAGAAGCTTGTACATTGGATAATAGCAGTACATTTTGCTCCAATCACACGTACCCAACCAGTCATTTTGTATCAATTGTTTGACAAATTGTTCACACACAAAATTGGCTAAGCACTCTTAGAAGGCCTGTATGGCTGCTACAACTTGACAAAATGTGGTGTTTCTTTCCTTTTTGTGAAACAAAAGACTGATACAGTAATTGTAAACAGCAGATTATTGTGCTTGTATCTAAGATAATAATGACAAAGAGTTTTTTTAAAAGTTATGTACCATGATTTTGCAAAACTTTGTGGACTCAAGTTTCTAATGTCAAAGCATCTCAATGTAGAATGAGATGGAATTATTCATAAATCTTTTTTACCCTCTGAAGCTTTTTTTTAGAATGTCATTACCACTAGGAGTGTTGAAATTGTCACAGAACTGTTAGAAAGAAAAGTTGCCAAAGTATTGATTTCTCCCATCTTTATGCACAATATGTAAAGTTACTGTGATGTTTGAAGAACCAATGAAAGTGACTTGGTTGCCTGTTGATCTTTAATACAATGTAAACAGAGTGTTTGGACTGAGGCATTATGGGAACACTGTCTAACAGATTAGCCTACTGCAGCATTTCAGAGCTTTGTGTCAGGACTTGCAAAATGAGAGTTTGACTGAAAGGCACTCCGAGTCTACGCCCCCCTCGTAGGAGGGGAGCGTAGAGAGCGCCCTCAAGTGACAGATCATTCAGTCTAAATGAGAGTCAACATAGTACAAACCATTATTCATGATCTAACATGTATCCAGTCTCAGCCATCGCCCTTTGTAACTAAATAAACAAAATCATTTCTTTATTTACATATTTACATGACTGTGACCCCCATGGTATCAGCCTTTTATGAAAGTCAAATATTAAAATGTGAATTTTATGAAATGGAGAGACTTGCAACACAAAAGTAATCAATTAACTCCAGTATTTGGATGGATTTGCCACATCAACTCTTCTTTACTGTGAATTCACATTTTTCTATGATGTTATTTTTGAAGATAATAAAAGGTGCTCTTTACAAGATAAAAACATTGTCTTCATTGTTTTATTATGATCATCTTCTGGTAATAAAGCTATTTTCTTTTGTTTTCAGATTCCACACTTCCCACTTTTCCCATTTAAGGTCGGCAGATTGTGTTGGCATTAAATTAAGCATAGAGTTAAAACAATGAAAGGTAGAACACAATAAAGTGCACTGAATATCTAAAGTCAGAAAGTGCCTTTTAAAGTACCCTTCTTAGGATTCAAACTTCATTAGAAACAAAAACAAAACTTTATGCAAAAAGAAGGATTCAAGTCAAAGGACAGATAAATGCAGCGTTGTCTATTTCATCAGCACTAGGCAATGTGCTTTATGGTGCAGTCATTTCACTCAAAATGACCTTCCACAACATTTCCTATCAAAATGGGCCCTGCCG
>LD413459.1:0-11739 GCA_001465055.1 Ptychodera flava
TTGTGGTTGATATTACATTTGTGGAGATTATTACATTTGTGGAGGTTACAAGAACCATTATGGATGGCATTAAACTGCTAATGTAAACACAGACTGTGTTGACAAGGCAAACAAGAGGCTATGGAAGCTGCCAATGGTTGCAGATTTATTTGTAAATGTAACTTCCTCATACAGCTTTGATCACTGCGGCTAGAAATTTGGGCAAGTTAGTCAGTGTTTAGTGCTGTTTCCGTCATTCTTGAATGGGTAATTTCAAAAAATGTAATCTATTATTTCGGACACACATTCATTTTTTCATATCAATGAGACAAAATGACGTCATCGCTAAGCAGCCATACTGAAATACCAATTTTTCAAGGATTCAAGGATATTTATTTCCCAATAATGAACAGAAAACTAAAAATACTGACACATTAAGGATTAGAAAATTGGGTGGGAACTAGAAAATTGTATCACGCTAATCAAGTCTAGCCCCTTATAATTCACTATCGCTAAAGTTATAATTTTGCCTAGAGCACTATGTTTAATATTTAGCTTGACTATTGAAATAAATTCTACATCAAGGTAATTTAAAAATACAAAATTTTGTGTTAATTTAAAATATATGGCATGGGGAAGGTCAATTATTACTGATCGAGGAGTATTGGAGGGTCTGCATTTTTTGTGCAAGCAAACAGAGGGAGGGGGTCGGTATGTTTCATGCATCGACTGTTTGACAAGCGCCAGCCTCCTCCTGTTCATTCAAGGCCCTTAGCTTTCGCTACGCAGTCTTAGCAAATTACCATTCGGCGTCTCGAGTGTAAAATATCGATAGAGGAAAAAGACTCATCGCCGTAACTTTAATGAAATATTTGTTTTGCGGAAGGGATTGCGACAACTCATATTTCGAAGGGAAGTTCCAAATTAGCAAAAGCCTAAGCAAAGATGCCGAGGAAGCATGAATTATCTTTATTTTGCCTAGCCTTAACCAAATGAATGCACAGACACAAATTCTTGGCCATATATGTTACAGTTTACAGGATCAATTACTGTAAGCCCCGAGTGTCAATTACAGGAATCGCACTCGGAATAAGAATCAGAAAACATGGCGATAACGCTAAGTCAGATGCCGGAACAGAGTACATACGGATATAACAATTCTGTCTATGTCTGTTCCTCCAAAACGCGGAAGTTGATTTTAGATGATGCACCTCGGGGACAGATATTCGGACTCTCAAATTGTAATGCTTTTCTGATCTAACACTTGTGGTTGCTCATTTTAAATCCTGGAGTGAGAAAAATATCTCACCATCTTAGTTTTTCGACAATGTAAAATTTTACTTTTCTCCATTAAGTCATAGACCATAACACTTTTTAGGGTCCATGATGGTGTTAACACATTGATAGCTAAAGTATCGGTAACAGGGTGACCCCTGATTTTATTCTTGTAAGTTTTTCACTTTCGAATCGCGTACCAGTAAAGGCATGTCGCCGTTGTCCGGGGCACGTCATCCTAGCCCATCGGGTCGTTTCGGGTCGATAACCAAAGCGGAGAGTGATTTCGGACAAAATGATTACAAAGTCCTGAACTTCAACATCTCCTCCAAGTCTTATCTTGAAATGAATCAACCTAACAACAATATGAGACGCACCGCCATTTTTTGGCACACGTACTTGTTGACTCAATCGTTGATAGCGAAGAAACGTTGATAGCGAAGTTCCCGGTGAACTCATAGTGATTATGTAATTCGCTTGTTGTCAACTACAAAACGGGCTGTATCTCTTGTACATATTCAAATCGAGGCAGCCTCCAGACCCAGTGATATTTCACATCAGCCATGACAGAGAGTGATCAACCTTTGAGCATATTAATGATCGACCTTTGGACACAGTTGAAGTATTGTACAACTTACCTGAAAGACTGTGCACACCACGTGATGACCGATGTCACTAGGCGTAAGGTACTGTCACCCTGCTTGTTCAGAGACGTCCAGACGTCATTATACGGGTGTGTAGATGTTGACCTTCAGCTACACCACCGATTACGTGGAAACTTCCTCATACAAATAGATATCTCTAGGGGGCGCCGTTCTTGGGATGCGAACAAAAAGATCTGCAATCAGTTTACTAAAGCCTGAACACATTATTTCCTAGCTTGTCATGGATAGTCGAAAAAGGTTATCTTCGTTAAAAATTGTGCAAGCAGTGTAAAAGTACGAGCTTCTTAGCACGCTTTGGCTATTTGTCGTGACAAACCTCGGATGAAAGTTGAATGTTACGACAGGACGTGCATTCTTGTTCTTCTGGTGTTTCAACTTGCTGCTCTTCTACGACATACTTGATCCACGTGAAAGTCTAAATGTTTTCTCGGAAAGGAAGCCCGTCGGCCATTCAGTACAGAATTCAGTGAATATGGTTGGAATCTGTCAAATAAAGCGACGCCAATGGAACAGGAAAATGAAGATTTTAAATCATTTGGAAACTGAGCCAAAGAATCATGTGCACAGTGACACATTAGAGCCAGAGATATACCCCGATGATGATGATGATGATGATGATGATGATGATGATGATGATGATGATGATACCATAATGGATGAAATTTGTTTGACACAATTTCTCTAAAGTACGCAAACTAAATTGACATCAGCGTAATCCGATACGCATCGACAAAAACAGTCTCCGTAACAATACATGAGCACACGTGGTTTCCCTCCAATGTGTAGTTTATCCATGACTACAAATAAAATGTTTGCTGACAAAAAATGTTCATGATTTTGAAATATTTTGTCCTACATCTTGTCAATCACGTCGCGTAAATTGTTTCCTTCGAGGATGTACCAATACAAATGTAACATGTTCAATAGACTTCATCGTTATTTCAAAAAAATGTTCTTTTTTCCATTGCTACTGATTTGTACTTGTAAATCCTGAAGATCTCCGCGTCGAATATCAACATTAAGCTAATGCTATACGGACTTAGAAACAATAGTGTTATGGCCGTCTGCACGCTTCTTTACGAATATCGTGAACTTTTTCCGACTATTGCAGTTGGCCATAATTGCAGTCGTGATTCCAGTCTCATCTCTCCCATGTGCAAGTGGGTTCAGTGCCAAAAACAGGATCAAAATATCGAAATGTTGTCTGACTGAAGATGTCATAAAAAATCTAGTGGTGATAATCGTGGAAGGCCCAAGACTTTAGCGAATTTGACTTCAGAGCAGCGATGATAGAGTTTAGGCAGCAAAGACATCGTCGGAAGTGGTAGACAGAAAAAGTAGAATTGAATACCGTCGGCAGAGAATAGACCAGAACAGTATTAAAGAATGTAAAACTCATCAAAGAAAAAACATTGTCATTGCTGATATTTATTGAACACTAATTCATCGACTTTTGAACTGGTTTTTCAATATCGCTTATACAGCTATTTTATAGGTACTTACATGTAGTTGTCAATGTAAGCATTTTGAGACATTTTACGCAAATAAAAAAACTATTTGCGTACAGCCTTACGCAGTTTGAAAATCCTAACGGAAGCTCTGATGGAGTGAAAGACTTTTGAACTTTGGGAGACACATTACACTGTATATGCTCAAGAAAAGCTTTTAAACGCTGATGTTACCGTTAGCTTAAAGTGTACAGATCATTATGTTCCGGTAGCAACCATCATTGAAATTTGGTTTAATAGCAGACTTTTAATTGGTTTCATCCGGAACAGACTATAATGCCGGGTAAAATACTGCTCATCTCAACATAAACTGTAAATAGCACAAAATACTGTATATTGACAAAAGTCATCAAAATTTACTCTGGCAATGGCGAGTGAAGGGAGTCATAAAGTTAGTGCCGTCTACTAAGGGCGTCGTGGATTTTTGACAGTTTGAAGAGGCTACTTATTTTTGATAGACATCACGAAACAGACTTGTCGACCCGGCCATAATAATCGACCGCTCCTCTTACTCACACGTATGTTGGCATGAATATTCATGCTGCTGGTCAGCATGTCTGCTATCAAAGTTTAAAGTTATGAATAAACCTTGACATTGCAAAGACATTGGATATGGAAACTATGATATAATTCACAATCACTCTGAACTAAATAATCTCGTCAGTAATGGTAATAACGGACCGGAGGCAAATTTGCAGGGGCCGTAAAATCGACTTTACAAGGTAAAACCGCCGGAGGTACAATGAACAAAGAAAAACAAAAATAACAAGGACACAATAAGCAACGATATTCACAAAAAGGGATAAGATAATAAAAACAGAAAAAGTTACAAGTGGGCTTTACAGGCCAGTCTACAAAAGCCAGAAGATAGACAGGACAATCAAGGAGTGGGTTTGCTTTGAAGACGTCATTAAAATTACTTGTACACCTGAAAATAACGGAGAACTTTCTCAAGTTAATTCTACTGCTGAAGACACAAATGTCTGCTAGGCACATTAAAATAATTCTTGGAAAGAAAATACGGACAGTTGTACTGACCGTTAATAATTTTATGAACAAACAAAATCCTAAAAATCTGCATCACCCACGAGAGACGGAAGTTGAATCTATCACACAAACAATAATGAACTCCTGTTTAATTTGCACAATCCTTAAAAATAAAAAAATCACAAATTTCTGCCATACACGTCCAATTTTATCAATGTGTATTTTCTGCCAAGGAGACCAGATAGCACAACAATAATCACTTGGCTTTATTCATATGGTTTATATACAGGGTCTTCAGTGTTGAAATCTTAGAAAAGTTATTGGGCGTACGCTTTATAAACACTAACATTTTGAAAGCCCTTCTCGCACTAATTATTAATGTGATAATTGGAACTCATGTTATAGACGTGAGTAAAGTACCAAGGCCATTGACACTAAGTTTAAGTTTCCAAATACTGCACAATCTATACAAAATATTTATGCTTCATTGAAGAGCAAAGCAGTCATTCTGTGTCGTGATCGTACGGTGAAGTTTAGAATCATCAGCATACAGTAGGCATGAAGAACCTTGAGAATTAAGAACGTTGGGCAGGTCATTAACATATACTGTGAACAGAGTGGGACAATCGGGGAATTTTGTGGAACACGTGACATGATTCAATCCATAAATAAAACAAGAGATAGCGTACACACTGTAGCCGACAAACAACTGTTAATCATCTTCATAAAACAGTGATGCATTTAGTTCTAACTGCCTTGTATGCATTATTTTACATATTTAGAATCGGTTACAGCGGATTTTCATTATTCCATTTTCGTCAACTCTTATCGAAAGTTTTTGAAATCGCATTTTTCAGACTTGATGCTCTCATGTGAGGAACATCGTGTGAGGACTTCTCTCTGGTAACCGTTATCGACATGTAAAGTGTCTCAGCTGCCGGTGATGATGCCCCGGTTATTGAATGAAGAATAGTACATGAACAAATGAGTGAATGGTACCAAGGTGCTTACACCGAAATTAAGTCATGAACGAGATGCGACAGTCTATTGCTAAACAAGGCGTCTTCGCCTTTGCTTTTGTGCTCCCAGTAATCAAGAAACCCATGAGAAGACGCAAGGCATTTCTTTATTTCCAGAACGTCTCGAGATCGGTCTTTGAAAATGTGAATGACATTCGCCAAAGGATGGTGCTGGTAGGCGAACTCCCTCTCCTCAGAGCACCGTTCGTCGTGGACAGAATGTCTACTGATGACAACGATATTGATAGGGCACCTCTTCAGGTAGTTGATGTTTGTGTGCGTGTCTTTCTCGTACCCGTTCACTTTGACTGCGACGTCGTGAGGTCCGTTTTCTAGAAGGGGCACAAGACTGTCCTGTACCCAGACATCGTCCCGTCGGCTACAAATCACATAGATATCAAAGCAACTCGGATCAGCGTCTGCTTAAAGAAATCAGAACAATGGTACTTTGAGTGGGGACCTTGCGATACAATGTACTTTGTGCAGGAAATGTTTGTTCATTGGTTTTAGGGTCGTATTATACATTCTCCTTTTGTATTATTTATTAGCAGAAACCTATCTACCTAATTAAAGGGTAGCATTTAAAAATTAATATAAATATGCAATCGCTGTAAATTCTGTTGAATCGGCATAATTAATAGGCATGAAAGATTTAAAATTGTATGTGTCTGATTAAAATTAATATCATGTTGCGCAAATGCACATATACCATAAAATTCGACTGGTAATCAGGATTCTTTCAATTTCTTACAGATATAAGTATGCATGAAATCATAAACTGAGTGGGAGAAACAAACACGATCATCTTGCAGAGGTCTGTGGATCTTAAACATTTATGAGGAAGTTTTATAAATCCTGAACTTTTTGAAGAATATCACCGATGAATATTTAGTCACTAGTTGAAACTAATCATATGGTCAAGATTGACAATGCAGTCATGAATGCTAAGTTGAAACCGAGAAATCGACGAACAAAGGTTTACCGTCTTTTGATGGAATTTCCATAACGCCAGTTGTTGTGTCTTCGTCGCCTTCATTGGTACCCTGCCAAAATGGAAAACATAAATTAAGATATTTTACACCAAAGTATGTAATATATGAAGTTTCATCCCATAGTAAAGTTTTGTGTCATTGGACGCGGAGGTCAATAACTTTGGCTGTTATTTGACAGTATTTGACCTTTAACCTCACATTTTTATTAAACACTCGGAAATAAGACAGGATTTCAGTATTTCGTTTTCAAAAAGGTAAAGTTTGAGGGAAAGGTTTAAAGCCTTGTAATATTGAGGTTTGATATGTGGCCCTGCATCATGCAGAAAAAACGAATGGGCGCTGTTTCCAAGGATTTAACGAAATGTGAAAACAATGAACTTCATTACTTACATCGAAAGTAACTCTTGATGCGATAAGTTGTATATCCTGCTGCACTCCATTACAGAAACCGATCACTGTTGACCCGATCACAGGGAAGTCTTCATCCTGTTTGCAGATTGGGAGAATGTGCAGAATGTCCCCATTGGAACATCCATCGTGTGGGGGCGGAAACTCACAGAGAACGCCACATTTGAATTTCAGGTTTGGAAACTCCCTACATCGAATAGCTTCGACGTAGTTATGCAGTCTGTTCAAGAATGTGAAAGGGTTTGAATTCTTCACCAAGGCCACGACGACTTTGATAAAATGTTGTTCTGGGAGATGATTAACAAGTTCAAGTCTAACTGAGAATGCTCCATCTCTGGTAAATCGTCCAACATTTCGGAATATCTGTACATGATTTGAAAGGGCAAGACATTTAGCCATCAGTCTGGTCAAAATCACGTCTGGCCTGAAAAATCCGAAATCAAAGTAGAACATCCTATAGGGCCTGACAGGACCTAGCTGATCGGTTTTCCCATCATAATCTGGTCTCATTGAGGGGACTATGTACTCCTCAACCGAGAAGCCGTAAGGAATTTTAGTAATCCTCTTCAATGGGCAAATTATGTCATAGCACTGTAAAATCTTCACCAGAATTATAGTGTTTTCGTCCAATTTTTCAAGTATGTGTTGTAGAAGTAGTTGGTGGATGACGCCTCCAGCAGATAGGTTGTTCCAGTGTTCAGCCAAGGACGGATCCCTTTCCCGTTCGTTCGGTACGTTGACGATGGATTTCACGGCATCAATCAATAGCTCGGGTCGAAGAACGACGAATTGTCTCAAAACTGGATCAGTCGAGACGTAAATTATTACCCCGGAAATGTGGAAGAACTGAAGCATTCGGACAAAGTCATCCCTGTCTTCAACGTCACGGGATTTTCTCAGATATGTGTAAAGTTCCTCAAACGGCACCACACTCCTCAGCTTATTTCTTTTCATAACATTCGGTACATCTTGCCCCTCGCCAAACACCTTGGCAGTGAGTGTTTTGTACCAGGGACCTGTACGTTCCGTCCCCTTACCACATCTTTTATTTATACTTTTTTGAAATTTTAGCCAACGTATCGGGTATTGACCGTCCTTTTTGTCAGCCGCGGATGCCAGTTTCCGTATGGTTGCCTGTAAATTGCACAGATCTCCGTCTCTGTCAGCTGAATTTTCAACCATCCACAGCGGTGTGTTATCGTCATTGATAATGAGCCACTTGCAGTACAATGAGTTTGAGTCATAGAGAGACTTCTTCAAGAACGAAGCGATTTCTTTTTGTCCCTGGACTGGCACCTGGTCTCTATGGGAGCCGACGAGAAATACTGATGATGGAGCTTGTTCCGAGTGCGTGCATATAGAATGAAGCCAGAAGATAATTCGCTGAAGACGTTCCTCCCTTGTGCGAGTTTCCGAGAAGTCACTGAGCTTGAACACGAGTAGGAAAATTGCATGTGTTGCGATGAATACTTGGTGAGTGTTGTAGAACAGCTCATCACCTGCGAAATCCCAAAGACTTAATTTTATGGGTAAGAAGGCGGAACTCTTTGTTTTCGCTCGTTGGTTGAATGAGTGATTTGAGATTTTATCCAATCGAACCGGACATTCTCTATAAGTTTTACTGCGAATTACTTCGACAGCAACTATGTTTAAGCATCCAAGAACTGCTAAAGTTGTTTTGTAATCTAACTGATATGGAAATTTCCACCCGCAAAGATAAGCAAAGCCACAAGCAAAAGCAACTGTTGCAACCCGCACTGGACAATTTGCAACTTCTGGACCAGCATGTCGCCCAAAGAACAGGCCAGTCAAGGCTCCGAAAGCCATCAAAGTAGACAGAGAGAATATGTACATGGCTGGCGAGTTGGCAAAGGTAATTATAGCCGAGAAAGCGAGAGCAATGAAAACGTTTGCCGCCGCCACACCCTTTAGCACTGACCTCAGCGGTACAGACAGAGAGACGTTCTCCAGAAATTTGTTGTATACCGAATACATGGCACCTGCAAGCAAAACACCAAGAGCTATAAAGAAGCTATCTGTGCTTCCTTGAGAAAAATGACAGCTGTCAGCAGAGGGGGTATCGCATGTGTTTCGACAAGGAGCCAACATCAAGGTGAACGCGAAAGCCATACTCCTGCGAAAACCTGCACCGAGAGCCATGCCCAGGACAAAGCCGAAAGAGCTGACTGCATATGATACGCCGACTGTTTTAAGCAAAGGAAACGCAAAAACGTCTTCGATAGCAAACTTTTGAATACCGACGTGGTACAGCATGTCAACAAATGTCACGTAGACCGCAAACGAAGATCCCATCCTATACGCGTTTGTCTTGTCTGTGGCCATTGCGCAAATACCAGTGATGGTGACCATAGACAAGACAAATTTATTCTCATGGTGAACGTACTTAAAGAACACAAACAATGTCGCAACGGGAATAAGGACCTTGAGCAAAGGCAGGAAACCCCAGTCTGATGTCATTGAAGCATATTTTTTCTCAGTAGTACCCCAGTCCTCGACTAACTTTCTTGCCACATACCAAGCCATGCCGTCCTCGTAGTCGTCGTGATGGTCGCCCAGGCGTCGCCAATTTTCATCGACGTCTGTGCATTCGCATATCTCCGTGTCAATTCCCACTGTTTTGCCTTCGTTGGGATCAAATTTCTCTCCCATGAGTTTCTTTCGGAGACTCGTCTTTCCCACCCTGGAATCTCCAAGCAGTTGTATCTGTATTCTGTACCTCGGGAGGGAAGCATGAACGTCTGCATCTTCAATCAACTCCTCAAGTCTCTTGCAATTCTTTGCCAAGCTAGGGACGTCGTGGGGGTCGACGAGTCTTAGTTGGTCAGCCCAACGCTTTGCTGTTTCTGTCATGCCTTGGTCTATGATGTGGAATTTAAAATAAGAAACGTTATTTATTTATTTATTTATTTATTTATTTATTTATTTATTTATTTATTTATTTACTTACTTATTTATTTATTTACACTTTATTAACGAGAGTAGTCTGATTTACAAATTAATTGTAATTTTTATATCAGACTACTGCAATGCATTGTCAAAGGTTCACTCAACGTGTAACATTATGCTAATCACCGTCCCTCCACCTCCTCCACCACCTCCCTCCACCCCTCGTGGGTGGAGGGACGGTGTGCTAATTCATGTACTACTTACACATATCAAAGATTGTAGCTCCATCACCCATAAGCTATAACTTTTGATGCATTTCGTAGCATTTTTAGTTTGCAAAGGACGGTTTCTTGTTCCACTCCCAAACTCATATCGAAGTTTAAATTTTCTATAATAGTCTTGTCATACTAGTTTATTGTTATTGGCGCAAATACAGCCATCTAATTGTATAGAGACCTGAAAATAACCGGGCTAATGTTCATGATAACGCACAATTCAAACACGCGCGAGCTCTCAGACAGAGAAAAAGTATTGTTTTGACGTTTCATGGCAGGTTTTCTACATACTCTTACGATATGCAATAAACCCCCTCGGCGACGGGATACAACTCAGTTTTGACCAGTTCACGCCAAATATGTACTCGCTATAGCTCGTGCATACTTTGTCGTGAACTCGTCAAAGTCTCGTGGTATACCGTCGTTTGCTGTGGTTTACTATTTAAATATGTACGTGTGATGTCCGTAGTTTTTTGGGTTTTTTTGATGCCGACAAGTGCGTTTTGATAAATCCGTTTGTCAACAATAACATTGCATAATTGACGCGATTAGTTGTGTTGAGAAAGTTTAATATTTATTTCAATGCATAAACTTAGGAGAGAAGAATAAAATGTACTTATTTCATTAAACACAAATGATGAAAATGTCACCAAAAGTCACAGCTATTTTTCCTGTACAATTGTGGACGAAGTCACGAATGTACTCACTCTTTACTCCACTCCATAGATCTTAATTAGGCCAAAGTAATTAAATTCTTTGTTTTGCGTCCCCACCCGCTTAGGTTTTTAAGGTTTTCATGAAAAACACACAGTGTATCTGAGTAGGAAGTTTTAGGACATGACCGCTTAGCTTTTCTGAACCAAAATTTTGTTGCAATTTTTTATTTGCTGCAATCAAATTACATTGTGTTAATTTTCTTGTGTGTGTTTTTCAGCCGCTTAGACACGTACCTTTTCCCATTTTGAGAGGACACAATACCTTAATAACTTTGGCCTTATCACATTACTCTAACCCACAGGCCCTCTCTGATATTACAACAAACTCGAGAAAATGGCATGCCATCACTATGAAGGCCAAGAAAGCGTTCATCTATATCGTCTGGGATAAATACAGCTACAGTATCTGTTCAACGACATCGTGCTAAAAGGAACTTGAATATTTGATGTAATTCTCGCAACCTAACTGAGAACGTACAGTGTTGTGCCTGATCTCCTCTGGAAATGCGATTGACTTTACTGTTGTTGTTGTTATAGTGAGCAAAATGCGCATCACATTCTATGTTTCACTTCAGTCCGACCATGAACCGTACCACAGGCGCCCTTGGTGCGACAGACCAACGAAGACAGACATAAACACAGGGGAACCTACAGAACCGGAAGTATGCGACCGGGAGAACAGACCAAAAGTAAGTAAAATTTTACAGGGTCTACATTCTATGATTTATTCGTTATTCTGGCTACAAACCAAAAGGGTGAAGACTTGTCTTGAAATTTGCAAAGCTCCGTGCACTATGGATCATACGTGAACGGGTACACACAGGCTATTTAACAACCGTAAGATACGCTTTATCAATTACACCATTTGTGGCCCCGTTCTGCCTAATAGCTTTTGAAGATGGCTTTGGCTTAGTGATTGATAACGTACTATAAATATGCCCCAAGTGAAGCCTTTCAGTTAGGCTGCGTTCACAAAAAACGGTTGGGGGGGCTGGAGGGATTCAGGGG
>LD413895.1:4467-14746 GCA_001465055.1 Ptychodera flava
CAGACAATTCCTAATTTGCATATTTAATGAACTTTGCTAATTAGGGATATATATCTGAATTGACTTGACCAAAGTTGACAAAACTTGCTACATGTATTGGAGATATAATACAACATTATTGAAAATCATAAAGCATTTTTACTTCAGTTAATTCCTAATTTACATATTTGATGAACTTTGCTAATTAGGGATGTATATCTGAATTGACTGGACCAAAATTTATTAAACTTGCTCTATACATTAAAGACACTATGATACAACATTATTGAAAGTCATTTAACAGTTTTACTTCAGCCAATTCAGAATTTGCATATTTAATGAATTTTCCTAATTAGGGATATATATCTGAATTAACTTGATTGTAGTTGTTGAAACTTGCTATATACATCAAAGATACTGTGATATAACATTATTGAAAGTCAAAAGACATTTTTACTTCAGCCAATTCCTAATTTGCATATTAAATGAATTTTCATAATTTGGGATATTTATATGTATTGACTTGATGAAACTTGCTATGTACATTAAAGACAGTCATTAAGCATTTTCTCTTCAGCCAATTCCTAATTTGCATATTTAATGAACTTTCCTAATTAGGGATATATATCTGAATCGACTTGACCAAAGTTGACAAAACTTGCTACTTTTATTGCATATACCATGATACAACATTATTGAAAATCATTAAGCATTTTTACTTAAGCCAATTCCTAATTTACATATTTAATGAACTTTGCTTATTAGGGATATATACTGGGATTTACTTGATCAAAGTTGGCAAAACATGCTATGTACATTGATGATTATAACGGTTAAAACAATATCAAAAGTCATTTCACATTTTCATGTCAGCTCATTTATAATTTGCATGTCTAATGAGCTTTCACAGCTCGGCATATATGGCTTGAAGGACTTGGCCAATGCTATATAAAGTGGAGATACAATGACAGCAGTCAAAAAACTTTAATATTTTTATTTCAGCTTATTACATATTTGTATACTTCATGACCTAATCGGCAGTGATTATTGTTCATTATGTTGATCATAATACTTTCAATGAAGTTGTAAACATGTGGCAAAGGTTCAATTTTACACAACTGCAATATATAATGAAACACGTGAGCATTTTCAGTTCATATCTGGTAAAAAAGTATGATGCAACAGGGAGAACGGAATCAGAATTTCACATCTGTTTGTGACTGTGAAAGGTGTACCATTTGCAAAGTGCTTGCATACATAGAAGAGCTGGTTCTCTCCATCTACTAATCTCTCCTGTTTTTCACTTGTTTTGCCCCATGCTACCCTTCCTTCCTCCCTCCTACCCACACACATTGATTTTCCATAGTACAGTGTGCTCACCCCAGCTATTAGGTTTCACCTCACTGTTTTCAATGATTGGGCTGCACCCATGTGAAGGGATTTGGATTTGGATGGGGACAGTGGTGCAGTGTTTCAAAATCACCGCATCGGTACACCCACTGGTTTGTTGTGAATTGATGTCACCATTGCTTTGCACCCATAGCATGGGAAACGCCAATGCACATTTCACTAACCCTGGCATGCTCTCATCAGCCTGCTATGAATGAGTAGGTGTCTAGGTCAGTGGACAGCAGTAGTGTTTTGCAAGCATGTATAAAGGTAGAGTTTTATGGCAAGTGACAGTGTTATGGTACTAACCTATAAGGAGGTGGAATTTATCACTGGGGGTTATGGTTGCATTCAAAGTAGTGGGGTGAAAAATAAAACAACTAGTGGATTTTGTTTGTATAGAAGTAGAATGCTAACATGCATGGAGTGGTTGTAAGGTACAGTACATGTACTCTGTATCAGAACACAGTCCCTCCACTGCCTAGGGACTGTGCTCAGAACCAATGAGAACACATATATATAACACACAAACTCTGTACAGTAGAAAACCTCCAGGTAAATGTGCACACTGACATACAGAGACATATCTAGGACAATTACAGCACTTTGAGACAAACACACCGATATTGATACTAAGATTCAAGCAAACATAGTGAATTTGAACATGTAGTTTACAAAAAACCCAGCAAAATGTGCATGCATATACATGTACATACAGTATCTTACCCTCACACACACACATACACACGCAGTCAGACACAGACACACGGACACACACGAGTAAAGCATTTTACGATGCATCTGCATACATTCTTGATTACAATGACATCTAAATTTTTAAAAGTTTCAAATTATCAAAGGACATTATGACAAAATTATACTTTGAAGATGAAATACTTTGATTCAATAACAGTTGACAGATTTAATGTCATCCACAATGGTTTAACAAAACAGAACAACACATAGTAACCCCAATGTTACGAAGAAAGTAACCATAGTGGTTGATATGACATGACATTAACACAAACCATGGCTACAATGTGAAGATACAGTGCATGTACAGTACAGCGGAAATTATCCACCTACTCATGCTATTTTATGTTGCTGTGTCATTGTTTGCAGTTCTCTATGGAGAGAATTGTACAAGGCTTCCGAGCTAGGAGTCAGCTACTCATCAACAGACTTGAAGACTTGGATGAAGTCTTGCAGGAACAGTTCAGTGATGATGAAGTATTTGATAATGATGATGCTGAACGAAGGTGAGAAGTCACATTATTTTCCACCGTCAGTGCTTGACTTTGTGATCTGTTTGCTGTTTGTTTTGATTACAAGATTGAAGTCATGAAATTCAACAAAGAGGTGAAATAACAAATAGTCTCTGTGTATCAGTCAGCATGGATTTATTGTTTTGAGAACATCAACAAAATGTGAATTTCTCATTTATCAGTTCCCTGTTGACTTTATAAATGGTTTCGAAATTAATGTTTTATGTCTGGTTTTTTTCTGTGTCTCTTGACTATTGCAGCAGCGCTTTAGGGAAAACTTGGAATAAAGGGAAACGCCTGTCAGGAACCATGACCCTAAATAAAGGCACCATTGACAGCTACAAAGGCAAGATACCAAGAAAGATATGTAAGTCATACTTTTCGTTTTGTAACCATGTTATTTAATCATTTAACAAACTAAATTGTACAGCTGCTTTAATCAACAATGTGTAAGGTTGGATGGTGAGATTAGAAAAACATTTCTGCCAGCAGTCAAACTGATTTTCAAAATGTCTAATTAATGTTTATACAAACTGATATTCATAGTGTGTTATTAATGTTTGTTTTTCAATTACAATATTATCATATTAATGATATGGCACATTTTAATAGTACCGAGGTACTTTGCTTTGATGTTTACCATAACAGTGAACAATATGCCAGAAATATGCAGTCAAAGGCTTCTGAAATTCTCAGTGAACTCTAACTTGTTTGTCAATGTACCAGTAACAAATGAAATGCAGAAAAACAGATTGTTTTCGTTACCTGTTAATAACAAAATGTTTTTTGCATGAATTGTGTTTGAAAATGGTAAATGTGTTTCCGTTACTACTATGTTTGTGGAATTCATCGTCTTAACAATGCAAAGCAAATTTGTAACAACTAATTCGGCATCCCTTCCGATATTTTTTGCATTTTTTTCCCTTGAATTTTGTTTGTAGCTGATTCAGGCTTCGACAGACTGGTCATTGACGAAGTTGAAAACTATTATGGTCTAGGTATAACAAAGTGACTGATGTCTCTCACACCTACCGTATCCCTACAAATGTCTTCTTTAGTAACACTCAGCATTCATAGATGCTTTCCACACTCTAATTCTATCTTTGTGCAAACTTACAGTAGCCTACTTGCATTCCGTGTTACCCTATCACTGCAATGCTGCCTCATCTTCTTGGCAATTCGCTCTTTAAATACTTGCAGCTAGGCAGTAACTCACATCCCCCCTACTTAAGTTGTGCTAGTTCATTTCTAGAATTTGAAGAATAACCAACTCATTTGATTTGTAACTAATTTTCAAAAAAATCAGCTAATATATTTAAAGTATGACGAGTGTACATGTAAGTCTCTTTGTGTGCGTATGGTTGTGGATAGTTTAAAATTTAATTCCTATTTATCTCATGGAAGCTGACTGTCATATGTTTATTTTGTCACTAGAGCATTTAAAGATATAGTCTGACATGACTGTGATAGTAGCATTAAGTTTGCCAATTTGTGTAGTGTTTCAATAATGAATACAAAATTTGCTGAATTGTAATAGTAGAAAACATGGGTCACCCATATGCAGCAGTCATTATTGTAAGGAATGTCATTTGACTCAGTTCAAGAGCTTTCAATGACATTCTGATGCAGTAGAATAAATATTATTTTATTCTGTGTTTGTTGCAGAATTGTTCAGTGTACTGTTTTGTGATGGTTTTACTGTTAATTGTTTGTGTGTTTTAAAACCATTCAAACCAACATATTTGTTTGGTTATTAGGGCAGTAAAATGAAATGCTGAGTGGATCACTAAAATGGCGATGTGCCGTGAAAATTTGGATTGTCAACCTGAGATTTAGTATAAGAGTTGACACAGTGCAAGTAGTCGTGCTCACAAAATAACAAAAAAATGCTCTAATGTCTATGTGTGAAACATGTGATTGTCACTGTTACTATCATGCTTTGCAAATTCACTTTCGAAAAAATTGAACTTGAAATTTGCATACACAGATGGTAAAACTGCCGCAACAGAAGATGAAACCCCTGAAGTGGACAAGCTGAGAGCAAGCACTGAGAACACCAAACAGCAAGTCAGACAGTCCAGTGTCAGGTTGCAGGAGGCACAGCAGAAAATGAGAGACTTGACCCTGAATATCAAGTGAGCATCGGTCAAAAATCTCTTCACTCCACTGTCAAATGTCTTTGATATCTTAAACATGGTCACTGAGTCGTATTTCACTGAAGGGAAACTGTTGCAGTTCCATCATGGTGTTCTTTTCACCACCTCAAAATTCTTTTTGAAAGGAGTTCAATCAAACGTGTTCAGCAATGCTAGAATTCAGGTCATTTCATTCTGTACATCAAGTGCTCTCAACAACATAATGGGCACACAGCTGCTGTTCATTCAAATGAAGGTCACGTATAGATCTTGCTACAGACCTGCTGAACAAAAGTTTTGCTACTAAGAAACACTGTCATGTTACTTGACATGTATGATTGACATGTACAATTGTACAGACAGCATTTCCAAATGTCCCTCTTCTCTAACCATTTCTTAATACATATGATTGCAGGTTAAAGGAAGGCTTGATCAGAGAACTCGTCAAAACCAGTAAACAATCAGAAGCCATGAACAAGAAGTACTCATCCCAGGTCAAACAGTTACAGAAGGTCAATATATTACCCTTGTCTATGTCAGCAACAAGGACATGTACAGTCCATCCTGTATCATATGTTTCTGTGTACATCATTTTATACATATGTACACCTTGTGTCGGACTGTTCTGAACTTTTCATGAGACACTGCCAGAATCAAGTTCCTACAAACTCAAAAGAGTTTACTGTTATATACCCATGCAAGTACATTTATTTGCAATATCATGAAATGCAACCATTCAGATAGATATATCCTACATATCTCTCTATACATCCATCTATACGCCTTGTGTCTGATTGCACAGGGCTATATCCTTTTTAATACAAACTTGACATAGTTCACTGTGATACATTCATGCAAGTCAGTTTATTTGCAATATGGTCCAATACGACCATCAGAGTCAGTTGTCTGTGATGATTTTCATGCATCACCAAACGGAGAATGCTATTTCTGAGAATGAAAGCCCATCTTCATCGTGATCTGTAGGAGTCTGAGGCAGCCAAGCAGGAATTGCTTGAGGCACAGAAGACTCTGAGAGAGCTAGAATCCAAGGAACAACAAGAAAATCTAGAGAAGCAGAAACTTCAGTCTGACTACAGGAAGAAGGTCGATGCAGCTAAGATGAAAATCAAGGCACTTGAAAGAAGACAAAGTGTAAGTTTGTCAGAAGTGACACTTCAATGTTAACTTCAGGAATTGTTACTTTGAAAATGTAACTATTTTAAGTCCTTCAGCTCACCTTTTGTACTTCATCCAGGAATATGGATTGATCTGGTGCAAACCAATTACCAATTGGTAGCAGTATCAGCACCTCAAAATTTGTCATCCAAATGTACACATGTGAACTTTTTGTAAAAAAATGCATCAATATGTTGAAAATATTTAAAAATCAGTAACCACCCACGTTTGAGAAAGAGAAAAGTTACCATGCAATATAATGAATTTGTGCTAATGTAATTATTGAAGCTCAATAACTTTGGAGAAAGTGTCATAGTTTTAATCAAAATAATTTTCATTGTAGTCAATCATAGTAATTTTTGTCAAAAGATTGCGATATTTCAAATAAGCATACTGAGTAGAGTGAAACACTGAGAAAGATATACAGCCTCCTTCATGACATGTTTTGTCAAGGAACTTTGGTAAGTTTTATAAGACAAACATATATTAGACCCATAATTATTATTATGATGATGATGGTGATGATGATGATAATGATGATGATGATGATTGCAGTAATGTTTTGATATTGCTGCAGGAATCACAAAAGATGGTAAAGATGCAGACACAAAACGAGAAGAAAGTGTCAGATTTGGAACATGCCATTGATAAGATGAGACAGCAGCAGGAGCTGTTACAGAGGAGATTGAAAGACGAGGCAGACAGGAAAATCAAATTGGAGGTGAGACGAAACATTAACATGGAGCAACTTAAAGCGAATTGCATAGGGTTGTGTATCAGTGTGCAGTGCACTGCACCAAGGTTTTACTTGTAATTATCTGGTCAAGGTCACCTTGAAATGTGAATATGAACATTCTTGACAAGTGTCTGTAGTAATAATGTTTTAGCTACTGTATGTCGTCAATGTCACTTTAAAAGTGGGTATGAACATTTTTGATAAGTACCTATCAGTATTGGTCGTCTTTTGTTTAGTTTGCCTAAATTTCACAATTATTGAATTCAAGAAGGACACCAGGAATTTGACTGAGTCTTGTTATCTTCCCTGATACATTTATGCTCATATCATCCGTGGAGAATAAAATTGGGACCAAAAAGTTCTACTTTTTAGAAGAAATTGAAGTGAAACTATACATGTTTGCTATTGAGTCCCCGCGGACGAAGTCCGGCGGAGACTTATAGATTGGGTCCCATCCGTCCGTCCGTCTGTCCATCATCAACAGTTTCTCAGACACTGCTGAACCAATTTTGTTCAAACTGGGCACAAAGGCATAGCACTATGACCTACAGATGCACATTGATTTATTTTGCGATACGATTCAATATGGCCGCAAGGTGGCCATATTTTTGCGATTTTTCATGTCTTTGAATATTGACTCAAACATCTGTGAATTGATTTTGTTCAAATTTGAGACAAAAGGAAAGCACTATGATCTACATGTGCATGTTAATTTATTTAGTGATATGATCGAATATGGCCGCGAGGCAACCATTTTTTTTGCGATTTTTCATGTCTTTGAACCATAACTCAAACATCCATGTACTGATTTTGTTCAAACTTGGCACAAAGGCTAAGCACTATATGACCTTGATATGCACGTCAAGTTATTTCGCAAAACGATCGAATATGGCCGCGAGGCAGCCACATTTTTTGCGATTTTTTCATGTCATTGAACCATAACTCAAACATCCATGAACTGATTATGTTCAAACTGGGCGCAAAGGCAAAGCACTATGACCTACATATGCATGTAAAGTTATTTTGCGAAAAGTTTGAATATGGCCGCAAGGCGGTCATTCTTTGTGCAATTTTTTTATGTCTTTGAACCATAAATAAAACATCTGTGTACTGATTTTGTTCAAATTTGGAAAAAACTTTAAAAAACTAACATCAGCAGTCAATACCCACAGAAATAGGTCATTCATTGAACATTCCACAAATGACATTAGTTTGCAAATCATAGGCCTCATGCAATTTGCATCAAGGTCACACCACAGCAACCAAGACACCAAAGATTATAACCAAGCAGACAAGCGGGGACTGTGTCATCAACGATGACTTGTTCTGTCTGTCAGAAGTTCATATATTGTCCTTTACATGTCTGATCAGCCAATCACATGGTGTCCAATATTTGTATGCTCAGCCAATCAAATGTGACAAACTTGCTTTCTCATTTCAGCGTGAGATGCAGCGAGATCAACAGAGGATAAAGGAGTTAGAAATACGAAATGAACAACAACAGAAAATATTGAAACGCAAAACAGAAGAGGTATATATTCTCCATCACTTGTTTTTCAATAAATTAAGCCAGGGTTTGGTTTTGTGTTGATTATCAAATGGACAACATTTACGTAATAATGTACCCCCTTCTGGACCATAATGGACGAAAGGAAACTTTGCACAACATAAGTTGAGTACATTATGAAGTGTAAAGTTTGTTTGAGTCCATTATTGTTAGGTAGGGGGTTTATTATTGTTATTATTTTACAATTTTGGCAATAGATGGGAATTTGTAGATGTAGAAAACATCTGGGACCACAATACTGGATAATCAGATACATTATCAGTAATAATCTGGATGGGATGATGTCACAAATTCACTGGAATTTACAAAGCTATGATATGATACTGAACAATGGAGTCTTTTCTCGAGCATTGATAAACCTATTGGAACAGAGTGTTTAATAAATTGGCAACCAAGTTGTACTACATTCTATGTAATATGCATAGTTACCAAATTGTCACTGTCCTGTAGGTTGCTGCTGCTCAGCGGAGACTTAGACAGGGTAGTGCTGGAGTGGTGGGGGAAGACCACCACAAAATTGAAGAGCAGAAAAAGTGGTTGGACAGTGAAGTTGAGAAAGTCATCGAACGGAAGCAGAAAATTCAGAAAATTGAAGAGGTGAGAGTCATTTCTATGAGAGGTGGATATTGCTGACGTGTCTGATTCACTCATACAGTTCTTCAGAATACCCTTATTGATACAAGTTTATAGTGGTGCTGTTTTTAAAGACATGGTTATAATTTATGACATCAGAACCTACCTATACTTTGAACTATAACCATCCGCCTTGCAGAATTTGGGAGGACTTATATGAATAAATTTATTTAAAAGCTACAAACAAAACTCTGCACCCAAGCATACATGTCATATAGAATCGTTCATGACCTCTTTTGAAAATTACACTATATGTAATATCACTGTCAAAGTGTCTGGAAATGTAAAGGGCCAGCAGCTGTAGTTTTTGATGAAATTCTTCAATATTTTCAATTTAATGTCAACACAGTTTCCTGTTCTTGCCTTAAAAGCACATTGAGGTTCTTAGTATTCAGCATGGTAATCCAGTGTTGTTATTGTCGACAAGTGAATTTATGGTCCGGACTAGAATTGAAATGTAATCAATAACAATGCATTTTGCTCATATACACACTGTGTTGACAAGCTAAATAGTGGGTGTATTAACATGCTTTAAGGAGTAGAGCACGGGCTTGTGATTGATAAACAAAACGAAACAACTGGGAAGATCATCACAAGTCATAGCTACAGGCCCTTTCAAGATGATATGACACGTTTTTGTGACAATTTGTGGATCTCTTTCAGGAACTCATGAAACGAGAAGCAATCCTTGAAAGGAAAGAAGCCATGCTTACTCAGAAGAGTGGGCTAGAAATGAAGAAACTTAGATCAAGTCAAGTTTTATCAAAAGTGAGAATTTAGTATTTTTTTGTGAAATAGAAATTTCAGTTTACTAGAGTTTTGAATCTCAGTGTACTGTAGTTGTCTCATTGGTGGTTTATGTACAGAATTTCCATAGTCTTTAAGTCTCATAAAGTCTATCTTTATCTATTCAAATTAGGAGAGTATATTATTGACTACATACCATGAAATTGTCTCAGACCAAATAATATGTGATGTTTGTTGTATCAATAGCACACAGCGTCAAATTGTACAGGGTCTAGGCGAGACTTTACAACTTCACTGTCCAAGCACTTTTTCTACTCTTCATTTTGTGGAGAAAGATTTGAAAAAACTATTTCTTGACTGGTATGAAGTTCATTTATTTAAAGACTAGACAAGTTTGATTCCCTGTTTTTGTTCATTTTCTGTCCAAACATTTCTATCCTGTCTTGGTTCAGCATTTTTATTGCTTTATTCACTCTCACTTCAACTCCATCATTTCTGATGATGTTGATTATAAGAGGGGTGTTGTGAAAGATGGAAAACTGTGATCATGT
This sequence comes from Ptychodera flava, assembly GCA_001465055.1. Lineage (NCBI taxonomy): Eukaryota > Metazoa > Hemichordata > Enteropneusta > Ptychoderidae > Ptychodera > Ptychodera flava. The sequence continues at coordinate 14,646 of LD413895.1, forward strand.
GGTCAAAATACAAAGTAACAACTTTTTATCATGTTCAAAGGCTGTTCGTAGTCAATAAGGTCCAATTTTTTCCCCGATTCTTTCTTTAATACATGTAACTG
>LD414870.1:0-27982 GCA_001465055.1 Ptychodera flava
TTTCAGGTTTCTAACATGTACCTGTAGCAAATAACACAAAGTTAATACACAGCACTGCCCTTTGTATTATGTCTAGGTAAATAATTGGTAGAATTTAGATTAGTTTTGACAGTAATTTGCGACATGAACTTTGGGGTATGGGGTAAATTATGGCCCTTTTTCATGAAAACTATAGAAGATATTGCATATTACTATATACCATTTTCAAGAAGAATAAATCACCTTTCTAATCTAATGATACCCCATAAGCCAGGTCATGTAAAACAGTAAGCTCAGCAGATGACGTACATGAAGACAGGTTTGACAAAAATCCATGTGGGTCACAAAATCGTGATATCGCGGTACCCTTCATAACATGACCGTAACAGCTATTGAGTCCCTATATTTTGTCTGTTAAAATCCTATTTCTTATTCTAGGGATCCCAAGGCTTCTGAAAAATACAGGTTTGTTGTTATCCTGTGCGGTTGGGGGGGGGGGGAGGTGCACGTAGACGCCCCCTCTAGCCCACAGCCTAATAGATTGTTAGTAATGCTTGCTTTATAAGTAAGACAAGGAGACAGAGACAATTTTCCAAATACATCTTATCAAAATTATTTTATAAAAAAATACTTAAAAAGTAAACTATAAAAATAGAGTGTCATCAACAATCTATTTACTTTAAGGAGAAAATGGCAATATGACTATGTGTGTGCATTTTAAAGTCTTCTTTTTAAGGCTGTGCATTAGTTCATTGCATAGCAATAAAATGCCCATTCACGATATAGCAATGTAGCAAAACTTGCAATTTTAGTGAGTAGAGACAATAATGGATTGTAAATACCCAATTTTTACATTTATTTTCTTCTTCAGCACATTGCAATTAGTAAATAACATCAATAAATCTGTTTGATTTGCTTCATTGGGAGGAAACAATAGTTATCGTATTTTCTTCCAGAAAAAATCGATTTAAAGTTATTCAATTCTATGACGTCATATTTTTTTACTAAAACCTTATGCATTTTAGAAAGACCAGTATCTAAGCTGGTACCACCACTAATTATCAGAGGTTCAGGATGGTCCTACTTAAATTTGTAAATCTCAAATGTCCCATGGACCTGGTAATGTATTACCTTGAATGAAAATGATTATTGGACCAGTTTTATGTCATATTCTAAAACTATAAGGTATATGGCATTTCAAGCCAGTTTACTTCATCAAGGAAAGAATGTTGTACCCCTACCCCTAGCTTTTGCACACCCAATACAGATACACACAATTCAAAATTGACGCCAGAGAAGTAGTGTATAGTTAAATATCTGATGTTAACACTTTTTTCTTGTTTAATATATCGGAATAAATAATTTAAACGCAAAAAGTTGTGAAAATTTTGCTTAATAAAAAGTAAATCACAATTGTTACATGGTATTTTGGGTAAAAAATTTCAAATTTGTCAAAAAATTCATTTTAAAGTCGTCCTATTCTATGTACACAAATTAATTTTGTAAAAGGTGGTATTCCTCAGAGAGAGCAGTATCTGAGCTTTCCAAAAATGTAAAGTTTGTGCTATTTCATGCTAGTTTACTCAATTTAGGGGAGGATATAGTACCCCCTACCCCTACCCATTTTTCCCCATTTTTAGCGGTACATACAAATCAAAAACCGGTGCAGACAGGTAGTGCATCCCAAAATATCCAATGTTAACATCTTTTTTCTAGTTCAGCAGATCCCAAAGAACAAAAAATACCCATGTAGTAGGTTTATGGGGATGCACGGTGGGCCCCTCCAGCCCACGGACTGCTACGGGCACACACGTAATCTTATTAGATCTTGTGAAGTATGCTGCCACAGAAGTACCCGGCGGACTCTACCATTATTTTTTAGAGGTAGCAGACGGTTGTGAGGAGCTAAATACGCGTACTAACGGAAGAGTGGGACTGGCAGTAGTGCGCTTGTGGCAGTTGTTTGAATGGTATATCACTTTTTGGGGGATGGAAAAAAGTCATAGGACATTTTGTTTCTTTCCAATTACTTGCAAGAATACCACTAGCACTAAAGGCCAAGAGATGAGTGACCATCTATTTACAATTTGCCATTTGTGAAGATGTGAAAGACATATTCACTCCATGCAATTTTTATTGTTCTGTAATGTCTTTTGCCGTTTGGCACCCAACATTCTACAACAGCCTTTGTAGTCCAGCAGCACCCCTTTTTGCCGTTAATTATACCTATTCATTTTGGCACCTATCTTCAAACATTATATTACAGCAGCACTTGTTAGTGCAGTTGAACCACAGTACGTAGTTCAACTTAGGCAAACGCATCTGTACAATCTGCATGAACAAAAGAAAGTTCTAACGACTTTAAATAACCCGTTCTCATGTACGATTTCTTGAATTAGAACGTTGTTGAACTTAGTTAAGAGCGTTGAGAAGAGAGAATATATGATTTATTGAACTAGCACATAGTTGTAGTTAGCAAACTTGTTGTCTAACGGTTATATTCAGCCCCTCACACCTGCTGGGCACCCCTAAAAATAATTGTACAGTCCGCTAGGGACTTCCGTGGCTGTATACTTGACAAGGTTCATCTTATTCTGTTATAATTCAGTAAACTCGGCGTTTCCCTCAATATAAATGTGTATCTATTACGTCATGATGATCATATGAAACAAGTAATGTCTGAATAATGACAACTACTTGTATTATATCATGTGAATTTAAAATGAGTGCTCGCATATTGACTCGGAGATATGTGCGTCAGCACCTTTCGAGGAATACGCTAGCGCATCGCATCAACTAAAATGATTTATGTCTGTCACTGAACTATGAGCAAGAAGTTTCTTAATACTGGGCACCCTGTCATATGTAAACTATTATGTAGTACACTATTTTATATTCCGTCCGAGTTTTATTTCATCGTTCACGACTGCTTGCAATACCACATATACTGCCGTAACGTTAATCTTTCCGATATAGTATGATATCATGAAGGTTTTGACAAATTGGTGCAAGCTATTCAACCGCTGTTACACTCAGAACGCAGTATGCCTGTCAATTTATTTGCTGACGAACAAAGTTTGTTCAATTAGTAAAAGAGCCAGCCTAAGAGACTTTGGAGGATTAAAATATACGAGCCATTATGCAACTTACCGGTTGTTGATTCCATAGTTGTTGAGGTCTGAGATGTTACCATGCTACTTTGGCCTGTTAAAGAGAGAGATTCGGTGAGAGTTGTGAGGTATGTTTGTGTCCTTTGAACGGATACTACATTACATGAAGAAACGAAAAAAGCAGAAAGCTGATTTCATACGTTTTGCAACTGTCTGTCAACATACAATAAATCTGATCTGACTCTGTTCAAATCAATTAAGCCGTAAGTTTTTTGTTTTTATTTTTAAAAAGTGTCATTTTGTAATCATGTATACAGCGGGATATTTGAGAGAGGAATAATATGTGCATTATGCATTTGGTATATATCACGGAATTCATTTATTAATAATAATATTTATTGTGCTTCGAAGACTTGGTTCATTGCAGTGTAGTATATGGAATGGCATATTAAAACCTTTTCCACAATCTATGATGCCTTGCGTTTTTTACGAACTGGTTTATTTGTTTAAATGCTGTCATACTTCGGAAAACAGTACACCTCAAAGCTAATTCTCACAATGATAGTATGATACCAAGTAGGTTTTTTGAAAAAAAAAACGTTTGCATGTTTGTGCACTTACCAGTAGTTGTGTCTGGTGTCGTTGTTGTTATTGATGGTGATGTTGTTGAGGGCTGAGATGTGAATGTACTGACTTGGTCTGTTGTAGACACATGTTCAGTGATAGTTGTGTAATCTGTTGATGTCCTTTCTGTGGATGTTGTAAATACACGAACAACGTAAAACAGACTGGACATCGATTTCTTTGTTTGATTTACCCTTCATGACCCTAACTAGATATTTAGAAGATCCCCGTCTAGCTTTCTTAAGAACCTCTGACACAAAGGTCAAGAAACTCCTTGGTAAAACAATTAAGGTGGCGGGAAAGCTTAATTTTGATCCCAAATGACATGAAGTTAAAATATTATTTGAGCAAGTTGAAATAAAGATACAAACTTCAAACTTTCAGTGTAGCTTTGTTACATATTAAGTATCATTAAAAATGCATAAAAGTTTTATAACCGTATAATTATGAAATTTGAGACTTATGAAAAATACTTATGTTTTTTCATATTTTTCGAATTTAAATTTTTTTCCGGCTTTTCAATGAAATTACCATAGTATGCATGCAATAAATACTGTGTACGGCACAATTTCTGTGTCGATACTCCAAAAATGATAATATCCATATGAAAAAGTATAGATTTTTATCGAAAACATTATCAAACTTTGAAAACGTGTTGCATGCCAACAACCCCGAATACGAAAAAATCCTGCCACGCAATGGTCGGAAATAACCTCTGAAATGCATGGGAAAAATATCAATTGCGTATGTTGTTTGGTTAGCCAGAAAACTGAATTCTAAAGAACATCAAAAATGCTCAAAACGAGTTGAAAATTGCTGTTTACGGTGTTTTTGGCACTGTCGAAATCGTCAAAAACTTCCACATTCCGATCAACTGGGTCTTTCCTGATTCTCTAGAACACCCTAGAATACGATTCTCGTGCTTAATATAGCAGCTCAAAACATTCTTCCCTTGTTCAGCTTCACAATTTGACAGGTATTGTTTTGAAAAGTTCAGAAACGAGAGCGTGTGCTTAGGGGACCGTCTCACTGCACATACGTCTTCGCAGAATGACATAGTGACTCGCAGTCGTGGCCGTGCTATGAAAGTTTGGCGTGGGTTCGGAAGAGAACGTCTATATAAGTTACATGCTCCCCACTGAAAAACAACACTCATGTCTGATCTGTTCTGCTGGAGGGCGCATAAAAACTCCCTTGCAATACAAACAAGCGTAACTGTCATAAAATATTGTTGCTCCATTTTTAATATTTTGCCATTGTTTGCCTTCAGATTTTTTTGATAAATCATCTTTTTATATACCTATCATGCGGAAAATGTTGTTTTTTAAAGATTTTAACTGACCCCCTAGGCTTTCCCTCCACCTTAAAAGGTCACAGATTAAATTTCGCCTAAGCACACATATTTCTTCCACTGTCTTAAAAGCAAGTAGACATGCCACGTGGATCTGATAAACAATCCAGCGGAAAGCAAGACTGTAGGCGAAACGATGTAAGTTGATCACGTTCCAAATATTTAGAGGGCCTTTTTGAATGCAATGCTTAGATGTTTTTATTAGAATTTAGTTCTTTTCTACCGTTTACTTTGAACTTGATTTACCTCGACTCTCCGGCATAGACAATGAATGACCTTGTATTGTTACCTCTTTATTTACCCAGGTTTCACCTTTCCTTGAATAAACCTATCCTAAACTAAAGCAACTGACGGTTGTTATTTCTTGGAGTGGTTGGCAGTTCGCAAATACAAAAGTAACTTGACTCCACCACGGTGAAAAACGCGTTGGAAGTGAAAACCAATGAACCATTGGACGAGACACTGACTGGAGTACACAGCTGAAACTGGTATATAGCCAACTACAACTGACTCAAAGAAATCATAATGGATGAAAAGAAAGTTGAAAGCGCTGAGCAACCTACCAAAGAAGAACCTCATAATGAAAATCAAGAGGCAAATACTCAGGCAGAAAATGCCTCAGAACAAACAAAGGAAGGGGCGGTTCCCGATGGGACAGCCATGACAAACAATGGGGCGACTTGCAGCGATTTCGAAGCTGTTATCCAATTGGTTGGCAGAATCGTACCGTTATAATGAAATAATACAAATAAACTCCCTAAGTTGCTGTGAATAGTGACAATCGACCAATCAGATATATCCTTGCAAACACGCTGTGAGTCAGCCGCAAACAATACCACCGTCCAAACTGAAAGGCGTCCTAAACGGGACAGTAGAAAGATAGAAAGGCGCTGTCAAGCACTTGGAACAATACAAGGGGAGTTCTCATCGACCTTAAGAGAATGCAGGACCCAACAGAAAGCAAAATTGATGCAGCAACGACACTTTCGAAGGAATATGAACAAACTTGGAACATACTTCAGAGACTTCATCAACAAAATAAGACACCAGAAGGTAAGAAGCCAGCGGAATTAACGGAAATAAGCTTCAGCAGGAACATTGAACAAGCGAAGGAATAAATCAAAGATGCAAAGAAAAGGAAAGCTGAAAATAGCGCCCTCAGCATCAAATCACCATCCGAACGTACATCCCATTAGGCAGCTTGCGTAATTCAAATATCATTATATAATATAATGCTACCATGCGCCATTCTGATTGGAAGAGAGCCCATTCCACCGATGCTAAAATACTGTTTTAGCAGTCACTGTGCTGAAAAGGGCCCCTAAACCAGTATTTTCGAAAATTTCTTAGTCGGCGAATTTAAACGTACTGATCTAAATGTAAACCGAAACAGTCCACTTTGTTTCAAAGACCAAAGTCCTAATTTCGCGACACAGATAAAAGTATGGGTCTGTAACTCACCTCTTGGTTAAAATAAGTTGGGGTCAATGACGAAAGACACCTCTGGAGAAGCACATTTGGGTTTATGTACACAAATCATTGCATTAGGGCAACGGCGCACCGTACACTTTTGCTTGATTCAGAGGGAGTCGAGACACAACACACAGCTCTTCAAAATTAAGCTAGTATTCGTTCATACACAAATAAATCGACACTTCCTCACAGTACCGGTATGTCAGACATTCTTTGCCAAAGTATGGGCTGTAACAGACGAGGATGTTCTGACGATGTAGACCAAAATAACAATGGGATTATTCCTGGTGACTGCGCCGAATACATCATACAGATGCAACAAGCAGTGTCAGCGTCCAGCTCTTGCTGAATAAACTCTTGATCACAGTCTCAGTCATCCCAAGTCTGGATTATTTCAAAACTGCTTGTTTACTGGTACAATAACGTCCAAATTATCCATCATTAAAAAAAACGCCTGTAACCTCACTGTACCAAGACTGAATGTTGCGATGGTCAACGCATAGGTACAAAATGAGACAAATCGATTTTTAGTATGCAAAAACAGCCAGGACTATTGTTCTTAAGTAAATTTACGAAAATATTGTTACTTTTTCTTGTGATTTGAGCTCTTGACCCATTTTCTATGTCTGCAGCAGGCCACAAGTTAGTGTGCGCGCTGCATGTGAATAAAATGCAATGGTGATGAAAGTAATGGGTATGTTATCGTAGGATACTGTGTGCGTCTGTTGGCAACGTAATCCAAACTTATAGAAATGTTCGGTCTCGGGCTCTGAATTTCCGGCGTTCGCGGTCCGTTTTCTGCATTTGCGGCTTAGAAAGTGCCAAAAATACCCAAGCAAGACAACGAAGACACACAAGTTGATATAATATAACAGCAATAACCCCCGCTGCAGGAGGGTATACACTCGATTTTGGTACAATTCGCTCAATATAGCACTCGCCTGTCGGCTCGTTCTATATGTCGCGCATTGTACCAAACTCTTGTGTATACCCTCCTGCAGCGGGGGTTATTGCTTAACTAGATCATCAACATCATCCTGGGCAAACGCATTAAAGGCACACGGCAACAAAAGAGGCAGAGTATATGAATACAATAGCTCACCATCAAGCAAAAATCAAAGTTATCGAAGCTGAAATGAGAGCAGGAAAGGCAAGAATAGATGTATAAACCCTCCAGAAAGTAGCCGAAGAAAGTTCCACACCAGTACAGACACATACTATACCAGACCAGTCATCAAACGACCATGTATCATGATACATTGCAATGAAAGAAGAATTGAAGCATGATCCAATACCAGCACTGAACTTTACCGAGTTCGTACCCAAAGCGCAAAACAAATACTTAGAATCATCCCCTCTACTGATACAACCAGGACAGGGAACACCAACAGAATCAGGTGAGACAGTCACACCTACTTCAAATCAACAGACACCTACAACAAGCCAGAACAACAACAACATGCAACCTCTGACGGAGATAGCCCAAATGATGGCCCATCAACGTTTACCACCACAACAACCAATAGCATTCGGAGGCGACCCAACCATGTACATGTCATGGAAAAGATCATTCGAAGCCACTGTAACAACGGCCTGCATACAGACATCTGAGAAACTAGATTTCCTGCATAAATACACGCAAGGAGATCTGCATAAAATCATCGAAGACCATCTACAACGAAATGTAGAAGATCCAGACATGTCATATCGAGAGGCTTGGATAAAACTAGAAGACAGATTCGGCAATACTGCAGTCATCACCGCAGTAATCCTTGAAAGACTTTAGTCCTTCCTGAAAGTTGAACCAGAAGAATGCAAAAAACTACTCGAACTATTAGACTTATGCTCCAAAACAGAGACAAACGTGAGAAAACTTCCTGCCCTCTCATCCCTCAAGACACCATAAGGACTCAAGCCCGTCATGGAGAAGTTATTAAAATTCGTCCTCAACAAGTGGAGAGATAACGTTGCGTCATACCAACCACGCCACAAAACCTTTCCTCCATTCAAGTTCTTCACAGACTTCCTGAAAGATACATCGAAAACAGTGTCTGATCCTGATATTCCAAGATCAGACGACACATCCCCTGGAACAAGTAAGTCAATATCTAGTCAACAAACGAAGACTAGAGCGCATGTACACACAACAAAATCAACAAAAACGAAGAAAAACAATGTCTCTTCCATGAAGCTACAGGACATGACCTGAAAGAATGCAAGGCATAAGCAACCAGTTGCTGACAGAATTGAACTGTGTAAGAAGAAAGGCATGCTTTAAAGGCGCTGAGAAACGTCTTGCCAAGGACTGCACATCGACCATCGAATGCGCTATACGCAAGACCAAGAAACACATCACCTGTCTCCATGCTACACCCAGCAACAGATCTTAGCAGAAAGCAACCGAAGCCAAAATAGAAGATAAGGGAAACCAAAGGAGCTACAACAAAATGCACCAGACTCACGAAATGTCCAGCCAGACGTTCGTGTGGTAAGATAGTCCTCACAAGGTTACACACAAGACCTGTCAGTAGACTACATAGAAACTTACGTAGTCCTAGACGACCAGCCCATGCCTGTATGGGTAACAACCACCTCTTCGATGCATTGAAGATATGCGGTCCAGACCTTAAATACGAACTGTCAACATGCAGCGGCAAAGGAGAACTCAGAAACAGACCACGTATCAATAATGTCATCATAGAATCAATTGATTGAAAGAAGCAATTCTCTCTTCCTGTCCTGCTAGAAAACGACAATATAACCAGCGACAAGAACGAAAAACCCACACCAGATATTTGCAAGGCCTTCAAATATCTGAAGCCTATCATCAATTACATTCCAGAACCGAAAAAGAAAGTTGGAATCCAACTCCTCATCGGCAGAAACTGCCCAGAACCATTGAAAGTCAGAGATACAAGGAACGGACTAGCAACGCTCAACGCACTGACCTAGGATGGGCAATTTCAGGCAAAGTGTGCCTTGGGACAGCAAGAGGTGTAATCTCCACTTCAGTACACTGTACGACTGCAACCTTCAACGGCTATGACGAATCAACGAACGAATGTAATCATCACATCCACATCAAAGACATAATAGGCCCTACATCCGTCAATGTTTGGCACCACTGTCTTCAAGCGGACACCTAATGATGAACAAAAGGCACCCTCCATTGAAGACAAGCAATTCCTGAACATCATGCAACGAGAAGTCCATGTAAATGAGGAAGGCAATCTAGAACTTCCTTTCCCCTTCAGGCAAGATCTGAGAAATTCTACAATCTACAGAATCAGCTTCAACATAAACCACATATGATTGACGAATATTTTCACTTTTTGAAGAAAATAATGTAACGTAACCATGCAAGTCCCTTTCCAGAAGCCGAAATAGATGCCGGCAATGCAAGGTGCCTATATTCGGTGTCTACCATCCCTACAAACAGCAGATCAGAGTAGCATTCTACTCCAGTGCAAAGTACAACGGAGTCTCCCTGAACAACGCATTGCTTCAGGAACCTTGCCAAATGAAAAGCCTGCTTGGTATCCTGTTACGATTCTGACATGAGCAGACAGTAGTAATGGGTGACATAGAACAAATGTTTCACAGCTTCCACGTCAACAAAGAACACAGAAACTATCCACGCTTCTTTTGATCAATGACAATGACCCCACAAAACCAGTAATTCAGTAAAGAATGAATGTGCACCTGTTTGGCAATGTCTCCTCACCAGCCATTGCTACCTTCAGACTGAGAAAGATCGCTAAAGACGGTGTATCTACATACGGAGAAGACATGAAAGAGTTCGTCGACAAAACCTTTACATTGATGACGGACTAACCTCGGCACCAGATTCAAAGAAAGCAATAAGTCTCATCAATAGAACGAGAGACTTAATGGCGACCAGAAATGTCAACTTCCACAAGATTGTTCCTACTTATGAAGAAGTCATGACCGCACTCCAAAACGAAGTAAGAGCCAAAGATCTACAGAGTTTGGATTTCAACCAAGACACATTACTGACACAGAGATAGTTAGGGGTCAAGTGGTCTCTAGAGGCAGATGCATTCACATTCGAAGTAGACTTGAAAGAGAAGCCATTCTCAGGGCGGGGAGTACTACCAATCGTCAACTCAATATACGATCTACACAGTATACTTTCACCAGTTTCAAAAAAGAAAACTAATACTAAGAGGCCTCATGACAGAAACTAAACGATGCAACTTATCAGACCTTGTATGGGATGAACCATTACCAGAGAAATACTTGCTCAGATGGACACGCTGGTGCAATAACCTCAACTACACAACAAAGGTACAGCTACGGCGATGCTACGGCGATGCTATGCTCCACCTGCCATTGGAACCATCAAGAAAACTGAGTGTCACATTTTCTATGACGCCAGCAATGAAGCCATAGGTGTTGTAGAGTACTTGCGCTTGATCAACCTTGAAGTCAACGTCAACGTATCATACATACTTGGCAAATCAAAGGTAAACCCGACTCATACAGTCTCCATACCTCGCCTAGAACTGTGTGCAGCTGTCCTAGCGACAGAACCTGCACAGAAGATCACATCAGAAATCGGCCTGAACATCGACAATGCCATATATCATACAGCGAAATATTCCTTGGATATGTAAACAACAACTCGAAACGTTTCCACTTATACGTTGGGAAAAGAGTACAAAAGTTCCACAACATCTCATCTCCCCACCAATGGCTAGATGCGTCTACACACGAAAATCCAGCTGACATTGCATCACGCAGCATACCAGCCCCCAAACTCGACTCAACTATCTGGCTATCAGGACCAGCATTCCTGTGGCAGCGAGACGAGCAAGACAACCCTGAAGAAACAGAACGACGAAGACCCTGAGGTCAGCAAACAACACACTGTCCTGAACATATCAACGAAGGAAGTAGAACAAGACGACTTAGGTGCTCACCGAATTCAACAATTTTCATCATGGAGATCCTTGAAGAGAAGTATTACTAACTTAATCGGTAAAATCAGACAAAGGAAACTACCAGCAAAGACAGACAAAAAGGAAAAGGAGTAGTCGCCAGAACAATTAAAAATTGAAATGATGGCACAGGCAGAGACAATCATCCTACGCTAAGTACGGAAACAGGTGTTTCATAAAGAATATGAGATACTATCTGCAGCAAAGTCTGCTGGCACTGAAAACAACAAACTACAGAAACAGAACCCGATCAACCAGATGAACCCATTCATCGATGAAAAAGGACTCATCCGCATAGGAGGAAGACTTTGCCAATCTGACCTCGACCTCTGAAGCGGCCGACACCCCATCATCCTCCCACAAGAACCCACATTTTACGACTTATCATCCATCATATACATCGACAAGTACAACATCAAGGCAGACAACTCACACTGTCGAACATCAGAGCTAATGGCCATTGGATCATGGGTGTACATGACATGGTAAGAAGTATACTACACTAATGTGCGATATGTAGGAGCAAAACCACTCACTTAACTCTTGGCTGACCTACCCTCGGACAGAACAGAGAAAACCCAAACATTCACCAACGGCAGCATGGACGTATTCGGCCCCTGAGCTATAGCTTCTCGCAAAACCAGAGTAGGCACGTCTGAAGCCAAGAGATAGGCATTGATCTTTGAATGTCTCTACTCAACAGCAGTACACATAGAAGTAATAGACTCGATGGATACTTCAGCCTTCATCAATGCCCTACGCCGCTTCATAGCTATACGCGGCAACATCAAGAAACTCAGATGTGACCAGGGCAGCAACTTCAGCGGCGCAAAAAACGAACTTCAGGCAGCAGCCAAAGAACTGGATTAAGACCGCATCAAGAAATTCCTCACAACAAGAGACCCACCTCACGCATCCCACTTCGGCGGTATATGGGAACATCAAATTGGTACCATCAGACGTGTCCTTGACTCCATGCCCTGTCAACTAGGCAAGCATGCACTCATGACTTGCTGACAACTCTCATGGCAGAAGCCAGCGCCATCGTCAACTCCACGTTTATAACAACGGTATCATCAGATGCAAACGATCCCCAAGCTCTCACCCCAAACATGCTACTTATCATGAAGACTCACTCACTGACCCCACCATCAGGCTCATTCGTCCAACAAGACCTCTACAGTAGAAAACGTTGGCGACGCGTACAGTATCTAGCTGATCAATGCTGGATAAAATAGAGAAAGAATATCTACAAAGCCGTCAGTCACGACCAAAGTGGAATAAATCTACAATCAGCATCCAAGAAGGAGATGTGGTTCTTTTGAGCCAGAAAGAATACGCAAGAAACAGCTGGCCCCTCGCTCGCATAGTTAAGGTCTACCCTAGTGATGACAACAAAGTACTCAAAGTAGACATAATGATCTATAAAGATGGCGAACATCTGACCTACGTCAGACCTATCAGTGAAATAGTTTTGGTTGAAAGTACAAATTGAACTCAGTGGTTTAATTCAATGAACTCAATATATACAGGGGCACAAGGCATTATTCCGTTGTCATGCTAAATTCGCGCAGTTGTAGTTCAGACCTTGTTATTAATAAATTTATGATTGTGGATATTCTTGATAAAATATAAATATTTCTGTCATTATAGTATACTTATAAAAGTACTCTACAGCACTCAAATTTTATATAACGATCAGTATTTTTGCCAAATTCACGCAGTTGTAGCACAGACTCTGAGAAACATTTACAGCAACATCATTGCGCAGTAACTTGATGCGCGGTCAGAGTACTGTCTTGGTAGACTCTCTAAACAATAAATATTTATTGTTTAGAGAGTCTGGAACATGATAAAAGGAAATCAACTTACATCGTTGCGCCTACAGTCCTGCTTTTGGCTGGAGTGTTTATCAGATCCACGTGGCATGTCTACTTGCTTTTAAGACAGTGAAAGAAAATATGTGTGCGGAGGCGTAATTTAATCTGTAACGTTTTAATTCTTTTACCAAGGAGTTTCTTGACCTTTGTGCCTGAAAATCTTAAGAAAGATAGAGGGGGATCTTCTGAATATCTAGTTAGGGTCATGAAGGGTCATCCAACACACTCCCCGTCTAAGAATGCGCTGTAAACTGAATTTTTACTAATCATAACATCCGGTAAATAAGTGAACCGTCAGCATTACAGGGCCCATGGAACAAGTTCTTATATTTATGTCAAAACATTTTAGCTAAATCTGCTAGCCGGAAGTATTCAATATTGTTTTCTGTACGTTATTTTACACACGTTTGACTCAACATCGTTCCAAATAGCCTTTAATTTCCTCATTTAAAGCCGTTGCTTCTATTTCGTATCAGTTTCCCATTGATTAATAAACGAAATTATTTAGATTACTGTAGAGTGTTGTAGTACTGATGTTTACAAAATGCTGAAATTTTAACCACATTTATTTCTACCGTAGAAAATAATTGGGTGGGAATCATACGGGAAACAACATCAAAACTAGAATATCGGTATATGAATTATACACTTCAGTGGCAACTGTGTCTTTGTTACTTTACAATGATGAAAAATGTGATTGAAAACTATTGTCATTTGCTTCTCTCATCGGTATACCTACTTGCTAAGAATTCTTTGTAGTTAAGTTATTGGGTAAAATGGTGCAAAATGTGCTTGTTGTGTCTGTCCTTTATCGGAGGAAATCTGAATAAAAACCATTAAGTCCTTTGAGGTTTGGGATTTTAAAGTCATGGTTTGAACAAAACATGAAAAGGGACTGTGCACAGTGTTAGCTGTAACAAATTATATCTTTCAGTAATTTTTACGCAATCTACTGATAATTTCACGGTTAAATTTCGCTTGCAAGTCTGTTGTTTGCAGTACCTTGTTCCAAACGTAATGTTAGCAGTGTCACCATGAAGTGATTGCTAAAATGATCTAGGTTTTCAAAAATCTTTTCATTCAAAATAACGTTACACTTTACGAGCAAAAAATATCAGCCAACTCAGATGTAGTTGTTTACAATCACATCAACATTACTGACCATTGTGCATGGACCTTACCTAACATTGTTCAAGAATGCAGACAAAGGCCCATGTTAGAGTTTTGTCAGGATATTCTTTATACATTTTGTAGATACGTTGGAATATAAGTTGATCAATGGCACATGAACTTGAGGTCCGGCTGACAAACGCTTCCATATTGTTGAAATCAATCTTTACATGTATTTAATAAATGATATTAAACCTTCGGTTGAGATGAAGCAACAGATAAATTATTGCTTTATTCATCACAATGTCTGCCTTCGATTGTTCGTAATGGGTTTTTTATTATGCTAAACAAAGTGCCTGACAGTGTGTAAAGTATTATTTGTTTCTGAGATCCACATAAATTAAATAATAATGTTTCACAATATTTCTGTCTTTTGCATAAAGAACCATAAATGCAACTTCTTGACTTAATGTGTGTTCATCGATCTTTAATTTTTCTGTCTGAAAAAAAGTAAAAATTTTGCATTTTGTAGTTTGCAACACCTTATCTGAAAGCCATCCCTAACGAGCAGTCTTAGGTTTTAGAGAATAGTTTATTGTTAAAATAACCGCAATCATACCAATCCATAATCCGATAACACTAGGTCAGAATTCGTAATACAATAGTTGTAAACATAGAAAAAAAACAGCACAGAACAGACAGTAAATAACTGGTACACAAACAAAGTCAAATTCATGAAGGAAAGATATATGGACCTCTTGCAAAAAGACCAAGAAGTGATGTAAGGTGTTTCGAAAATGGTGAATAAAGTGTGAAGTGACTATGTATTGCCATGGTCCTGCACTCCTTCCTTGACACCTTCCATGCTCTAAAAGACTGAAAAATTGACAATGATAATGCCCCCTGAAACCACAATTTGCAAACAGACAACGACTTCTGAATGAGGTAACACTTTAATCAGACTTAGATAAATGATACAAATATTTAAAACAAAACATTTTCCTTTGATGCCGAAACCCACTGACACACAAGCAGCAACAGCACAATACAACAAAAAAGTACCTTTGAACACTTTCCTGTGCTTAGAGCTACAAAATTAGAAATCACCAATCTCACTTGTTTCAACAGAAAATAAAATAGGCCTGAAAGAATAGCCATCACAACACTTCAAAAAGTGGTCAATGTGTGACAGCTAGAAGCTACTGTCCCTTTTAATATTAAAAAAAAACATGGCCCGGGGCTGGTCCTAAAAAATTACCAAAAATAAAAACAATGCGAGAAAGAATAAATGTTATTCTTTCTCGCGTTGGTTTCATTTAATTTCTCTAATACCTGGGTCGAATATATGCATGGTCACCCATTCATTCAGTATCTTTCAACATGTCAAACAATATAAATAGTTTCTCGTATCCAACAAAATTCATGAAAAATGGTCGACTTTGTTAAAGTCAAGACAAAATCATGTAGTTCGGGTCACCAAGCATACCCTAAAATCTACACACCTACACAAAGCTTTACAAGGCGCTAGTAAACGCGACAGTAAAAACATAAATAAAACACATGAAAATATGATATCACGCAACACGAGATTCACAGCGATCAGGATGTCCATAATGTGTACTAATTTCATTCAGCAAATGGGATCATGTATACCAAATTTACAATCTTTGTTGGCGAATTTTTTGGGAACATCATAAAGTTTTCTCATCGTACAACCCACTTCTTATTGAAAGTGGCGATGTAGATGTGTATTTGCTAGAAGTGCAGCCGACTTTGAACATCAATAAATGTTGCATATCAGTGGCGCTAAGAAGTTTTTCAGCTTAAATATTCGCCTTAGTTGTGAGCGATCGCAAGAAGTTTAAGAATGGTAAAATCTTTCAGACACTGTGAGGGAAACTACTGAGAAACGGGTTTCAAATTATAGGTTGTATTTCTCAATACAATGCTGTCATAGGACTTACAAAACACACTGTTGATTAATATCCTTCATCAGACTAAATTAGGATTTTTAAAATTCTTTCAGAGGACTAAATGTAATGCCAAAAAAAAAGATTATGATTTTGTGTTTTGGCACAAATTATCATAACTAAAAAAGCATGTCAGTATAGTTTAAATGTTCCTGCTCCCGTACAGTATACATATTCATAACCACGCCATACTCGTTGGTTAAGCAGTTTAAAAAGAATAAGACCAAACCTCAACGTTTCATTAGTTTAACACCTACAACTGTTTTGGATTGAAAACTTTTTCCAAATTATAATGATTCGTAATCGGCCGCGACTTCTCATATCCGATCCATCCATCCTATTATCAATTTTTGCATTCCATAATTGAGGTAAACGAGGCTAGGGACCTATACACGGATGTACAGAATTTTCAAAACCCTGTATGGGGGGAGCATTCGTTTTTTTTGAGGGGGAATCGGGGGGGGGGGCTTTGACCAAAAACTACATAAACTCAAGCGACTGACGAACAAAAATCTCAGGGTTCAGAAACAAAAGCATCAAAGGATCTTTTTGTCTCAGACATAACCGATCAGGCTTCTTCTCAACATGGCACATTCCTTACATTAATTGCCAAGACACTATGCAATAGAACACAAACAGACAAACAATCAATGTAAAAATGGTACAGAAAACGGCACACGCCAAACACTCAGCAACAAACAAAACGCACTAAAAACTAAACACAATCGAGTAGTTGATAAGTGTAGCCACTTTCCCTTTATTTTCATTTTCGTTTTCATTAACAGCAAGGTCCATTTTTGCCGACAAACCATCAAACCCAACTAGATGCATGTATGTCCCTTATTTTTGAATCAGTTTCATTGACAATACCTTTGGTCCACTAGCTACCATCGTCAAGAGCCTCTACTTCACCAGCAACCACGAAACCTTCCATGACATCTCAAACGATGCTATGCGGTTGTAATACTTGTCAGTTTTGTGTTTTTTTTGTGCATGAAAAGTATGGAGGGTCACACTTTTTCTTGCAAACACTTTTGAAGGGCCCAATTTTTCACCTCCGGGTCATAGGATGCAAAGGGTAAATAAATCAAATCTGATGATTTTTTTTGGGGGGAAGGGGGTACACGTTTTGCATTTGATGAATTTGGGTGGAGTAAAATTGTAGAAATTTAATTTTGAGGGTTCGCTTTTTGCATATCATTTGTTGCTGAAGTTTCACCGCCCCTCTTCCCCGAAAAATGCTCCCTAAAGGGGCTTATACACAGGAGTTTATGTTCCAACAAATTACGGAAGTTGTTGACAACAAATGTTCCATTTGAGTAATAAACATAATGTTGGTTCTGGACCATCACCCAGGGTGTGGGACTCTTCAAACGACAAATAGAGTCTCCCACCCTCAAAAAAGTCTAAAATCCAGGGTCACTTGAGAAGTGCCTTCATTTACCAATTTGAAAAAATGTTTCTTTTGTAAAATGGTACCTATTCTCTTAAATTGGTAAATGGAAGCGCCCTACTGCCCCTAAAAACAGACTTCCTCTTTCTGGCAGATGTGTTAAAGAGCTTCCAAAAGACAAGCCTGCAGCAGTATGGCCTGGACCGGCCCACAATGAGAACACCCCCACTCTCTGCTAGGATGTGCTTCTTAAAAAGACAGTGGTTGTGCTACAGAAGATCCACCACACCCTGAAGTTCACGCAAAGCCCCTGGGTGGAGCCCTGCATCCGACTTGACACAGAGCTCCAGTAGCGCGAAGCCACCACATTTGAAAAGGACCTGTTCAAGCTTATGAACAACTCCGTCCTTGGGAAAACCATGGAGAACCTCCGCCAGTGGGTCGATGTGCAGCTTGTGCAAGCACATGAGAACAAGATTCAGCACCTGCTGGGCAGCCCTGTCTACACGTGGGCCAGAATCTTTGACAATGACCTCGCGGCAGTCCAGTTACATAAATGCCAGTTCATTATCAACTGCCTCGTGTGTGTGGGCATGAGCATCCTGGACCTCTCGAGCCTCTGTATATACTACTTCTTCTACAACCAGATGAAAGTCCAGTACCAAGAGAGCTGCCATCTTATCTACACAAATACTGATGACTCGCTCCTCCTCGAGGTCCAGACAGAGGACGTGTAAGAGGACATGGCCCGGCACCTGCCCCTCTACAACACATGCACTACCTACATGGTCACTTCCTCTACAGCTAAGAGAAAAAAGGTGCTTTGCAAGATGAAGGATGAGTGTGCCAGGCACCCTATCATTCAGTATGTGGGGCTGCATCCCAAGATGTACTCAAATCAAGAAGCGGGGAGAAGTTATCAAGAGCACTAAGGGCATGGAAAAAGTGTGCAGTTTAAAAAGGTCCTCTTCAGCAGGAGGAGCTTCTTCCATGGCATGAGCATGCTGCATTCAATAGGGCACCATATCTAGGGACAGTGTTTGAACAAGGTCCCTCTGTCCCCTTTGGACAGCAAGTGCTGGATCACCAAAAATGTGGTTAACACCCTCGACCATGGTAAAGTGAGAGCTGACCAAGCAGCTGCCCCCAAATAAGGTGGCTGCAGCCAATCAGACCCCACAAAATGAGGAGGCGTGCCTAAGAGGCTGCGCTGCACCAATGATGGCTACTTTTTTTTAATCTAATAATTGGATGGAAGAGCTTTAGCTACCTCCCACTATTAGGATTGTACAACTCAGCTATCCAGCCACAAACAACATGGTATTACGGAGGATCACTGCACTGCTGGGAATGTGGTCCAAGAGGAACAAGACCTTGTGGGTCCTGGTGTTCTCAAGTATGACAGGCTTATCCTCTTCCGTGTCTGTCTGGGCCATCTGACTGATCTCTGCCATGACAATACGGATCTTCATCTTCACGCTGGAGTCAAGGAGCCACCTTTTCTTGGTGGTGAATGCCCTGTGCCAGTTGACGGAGAGTAAGGGAGAGGCGGCTGCCTCTTTGGAGGGTGTGTGGATCTCCATGGGTCTTTGGGCCGACGATTGGATGGGACTGAGCATGCTGTGTCTATTTTTCTCAATCTAACGCTGACCGCCATCTTACACAACCATCTGCAAGTGTCTTGCTTTTGAGAGACATAGAGAAATACGGAAGTCCAGCAGCAAGTTGGCTGCAAGTTAGCAGCAAGTGGCCTGAAGATAACCTTTCCAAATACAAGTGGATATCTTCAAAGATAACAAGCCAGCTGCCATCTCACACACAATTGACTGCAAGAGTCTTGCGCTTAAGAGACATAGAGAAATACGGCAAGTCAAACAGCAAGTCTGAGGATAGTCAAGTAGCAAGTGACTTGCCTAAATACAAGGAAATACACCGCGAGGCTGCCAACAAGGCCTGTCTTGACATAGATCAATGCCCATTTTTTCTATCAAGTGCTCGGTGTGAAGTACTCTTAAAAGTTTGTCTCATCAGCCATAAGAGGGGCAGCAACCCCAATCTCTTTGAAAGAGCTGCAGGTCCTTATCTATCAAAGACAGCTCTCTCTTGGTCTCAAGTTATTGGCTCTGTGTCTGTCTTTTTCAGTTTTGGATCCACTAGCTCTGCGTCTGCTCCAGATGTGCCACTCTCTCAATTGAATCCCTCAAGCGCCCTGTTGTGCGTTTCTCTCTCTGCTTCGAAGGCTTCCCCCTGGCAAGCATGTTGCCACTGATGAAGGTGGTCATGTTGAGAATTGCTTCAACAACTGTCATCCCAACCGCCGCTGCCATGCTCTGCGTTCAAAGAGTCAGGTCTTTCTGAACAATGTTATTTTGCTCAGCAAGCGTGTATTTCATTGCAACTGCTGCTGCCACAGCTCCTTCGAACTTGAAGACTCTATTCAAGTTTGGTTTACCAGGTAGCCGATCTCTGTCTTCTGTATTTTTTCTTCACCAATCGAGTTGACAACGGCCAGCCCTGCCAGCAAAGCCCCTTCATACAAAGTGGTGACAAAGGTCTTGGTGTCCATCATGCCATAAATATGTAAATATAAAAATTGAAAGGTGGCATCCATAAATTATTCCATTTTGTAAAGAGGATGTCGTGGAGCAGAAGTAAGAGAAGGAGGAAGAGGAGGAGGGCCCCTGAGAACAAGCATGCTTGCATTTTGAGTAGTACAAGCCTAGGGCTTTCAAAGCGACCCCAGCCACCCCTAGGAGAATGTAACAATCGCTGTACCAGGTCCTAGAGCATGCAGCCTCCGCTGCCTCTGGACTACTGTCCGGAGGAGCCACACCAACCCTGCGGGCTGCTTTCTCTGCTTTAACTTGCTTTTTCTGCCAGCTGATCTCCGCCAACTTCTTCCCTCATTCCATTTGGCCGGGGCTCTTCTCTCTCTTTGGAAGCATAATCTTCTTCATCTTTGCTGCATCCGCAGGCTCTGCTGCCAGTGTTTCCATGGTCTGCATGGTAGGGTTTCGGTGGCCCCCACTGCATTCCTGTCTCTTGCGAGGCCATCTCCATCTATGTTAGTATCCAGGTTCTTTTCACCCCCTGTTTTTATGTCGACATGCTTGGCTGTGATCAGCCCTGCACTGACAACAGTGATAACGGACTCCCAAGTATAAGCCAAGGTCCCCCAAGCTTTTTCATCTCGATCCTGGCAAGGAAATTGGCGTTCAGGACTTTGAAAGCCCCTCTGTGCTGTCAATCAGCAGCAAGCAGCCAAGTCTCTTACTAGCCAAAGAATACCTGTATAGGCCGTGCTTCCGCATATACCTTTCCAGAGGCAGGGGAAGCTCTCTTCCTTCTGAATCTCAATCGCCTTACAGAAGATGTCCTTGATAATGGCAGAGTCTTGGTCGTCTGGCCGCTCACTGGCCGGACGCGCCACTCTCTGTCTTATTTCTGTTGGAAACTGCTTGTACCTGATGTAGTGTAGTTTGTATCTTTCTCTTTTTTATATATCCAGTTTATAATGGATGAATTAAATCTTCATTCAGATAAGAGTAATACAACCTATACTCTTTCCTCCCTCTCTGAAGAAGATATTTTTTAAAACCATTCATCTATGCTCAGTGAATTTGGCATTCCTTTGAAAGAGAAGGACAAAACACTGCCTATGTTGTATTGGATACCTAAACTGCACAAGAACCCTTACAAACATCGGTTTATTGCAGGATCAAGCAAATTCACTACTAAACATCTGTCGCAATTATTGACTATAATTTTAACAACCATCAAAAATGGTCTTTTTCGATATTGTGACAAAGTGTATGAAACGAGTGGGTTGAATCAAATGTGGATATTAAAAAATTCCAAGGAATTGTTGCTTGATTTAAAAGTCAAGAATAACAAGTACAGGTCAATCCGAACATTTGACTTTTCCACACTATACACCACAATTCCCCACGATAAACTTAAAACAAGGCTGTCATCTCTTGTTAAACAAGCTTTCCTGCATAAAAATGGCAGTAGAAGGTACCAATACATTATCATCAAACATGGGTCAGGTTATTTTAGTAACAACATGGATGCCCAGCACAAATACATAGATGAAGAAATTATTAATATGCTTAATTTCTTAATCGACAACATATTTGTTAAGTTTGGTGGTATGACCTTTCAACAATCTATCGGCATACCAATGGGTACAAATTGTGCACCACTTCTTGCTGACTTATTTCTCTATTCATATGAAGCAGAGTTCCTACAATCTCTCTACAAAGCAGGGTCTAAAAAACTTGCAGGGCGTTTTAACGGCACGCACAAATGTATTGATGATCTGATTGGTCTAAATGGTCCAGACGTGTCAAATTGCTTGCATCATATATACCCTGATGGATTGGAAGTCAGGGAAACAACTGAGAGTAGGAACTCAGCTTCATATCTTGATCTGTTCCTACAAGTGGGTACTAATGGGCTACACACCAAGCTGTATGACAGGAGGGATGATTTTGATTTTGAAATCATAAATTGTCCCCACTTGTCAAGTGATATTCCATCTGCACCTGCTTATGGTGTGTATGTGTATCAAAACTAGTGAGACAGGGATATACATCCAAAAGACTCGTGGGGACTTTCGGGGAGTTCTGCGGTCGATGTTATGACATTGTGGCCAGGTCTGACACCTCGGTCACTCAGGTGATTGGTGACGGCATTCCCGGCTTTGACTTATAACAGTGGTTCATATGCTGTATCACTTCATACAATATTAGACAATTTTGGGACCAATCCTGACGGGTGTAGCATGCTAGCAGGGTATGCTTACCCATTCCGGACACCTGGTGCCACCGCTGACTATCGATGGTTCAGGATGGTCCTTCTTAAATTTGTAAATCTCGGGTGTCCCATGGGCCTGGTGATGTGTTGCCTTGAATGAAAATGATTATTGGAACAGTTTAATGTCATATTGCCACCCAAGCGCTCATCTGGATGACCTCGATGACAATGCCATAAAGGTCGACTGCCCCTAAGTCACCGGTAGGACAGGAACGAAAGCAGCCAGTGTGCTGCTGATGAGCATGCCTTTTGCGATGTTCAGGCCGATATTGATTCGGCCCATCAACTAGTAACTGAGCGGGTAAGCAGCGGCTGTTTTTTTGACATAATCAGCCAGTTTGGTGGCATATGTTAAGAGTGAGACATGCAGCATGGTTCTGTAATTTTACATGCAAATCTCCTTGCACTGGAAAATTGTATCTGTCTTTTGTGTTATGTATAAGCTTCACAACCGTATATATTCGTGTAGATAATGTTACTCTTCACTGTCTTCTGGGTCTTGGAACACATCTATGAAGTCCATCCTCTCCTTGAAAAAGTGCGCCTTCTGGCAGTCAAGCACAAAAGCGAGGATGGTTTAATATCAGAGCTCACTATTTACCTGTCTGCCAGGGTTTGCCTTGAGGACATGTCTATTTGCTCTCCACAGACTGCACCATTCTAGATCAATGCAGAAGCCAAATACTTCTCTGTGTTTCTAAACAAACTTTGGGATATTCTTTTCGTCTAACATCCTCATCCTACACTGTCAGTTTATTCACTATGTAGGATAAAAGTGCCATTATGAAAATCCACAGCTGTTTTCTCACAAAGCCCACCATAATGCCAGTGGTTTTCAAGATGAAACTCACAATGGTGCCGATCCATCCTGTGATAGCTGCAGCACTTTTGGCAGCCAGTCCCGTCAGCCACTGTCCCAGTTGTTTGACCGCCCCTTTTTCCACGTCATATGATTTTCTCATTGGGTCATCGCCCGTTATACCACCTTTCAATCATTTATTTCATAACTGTAGGCCACAGGCCCATACAGAAAAACGGAGAGAGCGTCCACTCTTCTTTTCATTGCAAAGTAAATGAATGATGCTGAGTTGCTTAAGTAAGTCACATTATTTGTGCTCATCAGTGAGATATACCCATCGAATGACGGATTGATACAAAACCAGTTTGGTAACAAGTCATTGCAAAGGTCTCTATAGAGTGGACAGATAGAGAGAAAATAAAACTCGTCCTCGATACAATAATAGTTATTTTTCATACAAAATTTACAAAACCTTTGATCAGCAGGTACATTGTCATGTCGCCCATTCTCAACTTCCAAACCATGTGAAGAACAATGGAATCTTGATGATGCAGTTCTAAATTTAAAAATGTGAACACAACTCAAATATTTTTCTGGATCAAGCACTGATTTGAAGGCACAATAAGAACGTAACTAGGAAGATGATTCTATACCCTCATGCCAACTCTGTCGAGCACAATCTCTTAATCTCTGAGAAAATTGAAATAAAAACAACCTAGTAGAACCTACACCCTGATTTATCCATACATGTCCAAATCCAAAACGCCAAAGTAGGGTTTTAACGTTAAAAGCCCAGTTCAATGATTTTATCAACGTTTTTCTGCTAATCTTTTCAACACAAGATAACACTGGTAGGGATACCTACAAGAGTCTATCTGTAAAAGTTTTAACCAATAACTAACACATCTTTTGAAATATACAACATAAAGGGGAAATCGGACACATTTACCAATTGCAGATAGATCATTTGTTTTCCCGCTTACATTTAAAAGAAACTTATAAAACTGATAATGAATTTGCTCAACCTGCGGGGCATGATCATAGCCCCAGATTTCACAATCGTACAATAAAGTCGGGGTGACATAAGTATCAAAAAGTTTAAAAGAATCTGACAATGTCATTCCTCCCAGTTTTCTCAATACAGTTTTAAGTTGAAACATGGCTTTTCTATCTGTGACGCTTGATTTTTCTTGGTTGGGCTCCAACTGAGTCTAGACAAAAATATTAAATCCAGGTACGTATAGTATGGCACAACCTGTATTTGCCTTTTATCATAGAACAATTTTTCATAGTTTTTAATCCTACCTCCTCTGCGGAACACAATAATTTTAGTCTTATCAAAACAGAGAGAACAAAAAAGCTTTAACAGATTGATTTGTCTCTGAGTGTGTATTGGCATTTCTGATCCATCGGCCACATCGTCGGCATACATCAAAATATTAATATTTTGGGCTTCTTCGTCGATATAAAAACCTTCGCAACCGACCTTATTAGTATACGAGACAAGGACATTGATAAATAAAGAAAATAGGATAGGGCTCAGCATACAGCCTTGCCGTGTATCAATGGTACATTTAAAATAATCAGTGATACCAGTAGAAGTATTTACACAAGATTGTAAATTGCTATACATTGATCTAAGAATAGACAAAAAAATTACCATATATCCCATATCTAATCAATTTATCCCACAATAAATTATGCTGAACAGAATCAAAGGCCTTTGAAAAGTCTATGAAAATACAATAAAATCTACCTTTTCGAAGTGTCAGATATTTGGCTAACATAGCCTGTAGTGTGAAAATGTTATCTATGGTACTATAGCCGCGTCGAAAACCTGCCTGAGCTTTTGAAATAATTTTGTTACCATGACAGTAATTTTGTAGACGAAAATTCAAAATCTTTGTAAATATTTTGCCAAGTACAGGAAGAATGGAAATATCTCTATAATTATTTACATCACACAGGCTTCCTTTTTTATGAAGTGGCGTAATAATAGCCTTACTCCAACTTGAGGGAAATGTACCATTAGAAAAAATATTGTTATACAAAAAATATAAAACATTACTTGCACGTGGCCAACTATATATTTGACTAATTCAATAACAATACCGTCATGACCTGGTGCTTTCCCATTTGGCATAAATGCATAGCTTTCTCAATTTCACTCAGAGAAATAACTGCATTAAGGTCATAAGGAACATAATCAAGAGAATTGTTACAATGTTGATCACGAACCCGATTGAAAACTAGCCGTATTTTCTACCCTGGGCTGATAGTTCTGCTGGTGGACAGAATTGTCCCTGAGATTATCGTTCGCCCAATTAAAGCGATGTATTCGTTGCTTCGCTTCGATAAAGTTTGTATGTGTGATGTGTGATAGCAAGTGTGAGTGCGTGAGTGCTTCACGAACTCTGCAACGTGTGGAGTGGTCGCAGTCAGAAAGATGTAACAACTTAGCCGGCTATTGAACCACTCTTTTTAGGGAGTGGAGATTTAGCCGAGCAGTTCTCTCTGTTGCCTCTCCGCTAGGCGACTGATGCCGTATGTTCGAACCCGATTGAAAACTAGCCGTATTTTCAAGTCTTGCTGTGACAGTATCACGGAGAGTGATTTCTACATTTGTGATAAAGGATTGTTAAGCAGTGAGTGAAAACACACATACCTTTGGTCTGTTGTAATATCACTTGCAGACACATACTTACGCCTCATATTTCGCAAATGGTCCCAAAATTACACAGGGTTATTCTTCACTTCAAATAATTTTTTGTTACTGTCTCTCCTGAAACACAGATTTCTGTTGTCTACATATAGCCCAAAACTTACTTTTTGAAGATCTATATGAAAGCAAGTCATCATTACTAATCGTGAGTCTGAAATTATTGAGACATCTAAACTTTTCATTCTTGGCATATTGACAGTGTGAATCCCACCAAACTGGTTGCGAATGACTACGGGTTTCTGGTCTTTTCGTTAATTGCATTTCAGGTGCTACATAGTTAAAAATGTCGCTAACAATTTGAATAGCTTGATCAACTCTGTTAATTGCAATTTGATCATACACATCAGTGAGCAGATCACTTGTATGTTGATCATTCATCCTCGACAAAAACACATTTGAATATGATGGCTTCCATTGGAAACGATGCCAGGGTTGAGGACTACGCATTACTTCTGAGTTTCCTTCAGGTAAGGTATGCAAAATATCTCTAAATTTACAGCAAATCGGTAGGTGGTCCGAAATGTCTACTGGAATACTAGAAAAATCTTCCACAAAAGAAAACAGTTCTAATGACAAAATTACTTTATCTATGACACTTGTGCCATTGCTTGACACACAAGTATAATTACCATCTTTGTCAGCTGGGAAACGTCCATTTATAATATGCAAATCTGTTTGCTTACATATCTCTAGCAGCTGTCTCCCTATTAAATTTACACATTTATCCTTCGACCTACGTTGCAAGTCAAAGTTGTCAGACTCAAATCCTGGTTGTAAAAACACATCACTATCTTGATCTATATAATCAGGCAATTCACCGGGCATTAAAGTTGCCAGCTACAATCAAATAAAAGTCATTTAGCTGAGCATATGCATCAAGGATAATGTGTTCTAAATTCTCAATACCATCATAAGAATCATCTAAGTACATTGGTGAGCGCTCAGGCGGTACATATACAGTACATAACAGAATATCTTTATTCAACCTCAGAATTGTATTATCAATGGTGATCAGAACAACATTTTGTGAACGTTTGAGAACTTTTTTAACGTATGGAGCTAAATGATTAATAACAAAAATAGATACACCTCCCGAATGTCTCCCAAAACGACTTCACTTTTCACTGTATAAAGAGTAACATTTATATCCACTGACTGTATTATCAAATTCAACTTCGGACTTTGCCAAGCCCTTAGGATTTATGTTAGCTTGGGCCAAGTTTGTACAACTTTGCTGTAAACTTGCTGCAATCTTGAAAGCCCCGCTGGTAACTTGTATCAAGGTTGGGCAAGATTGGAAAGTATTCAAACAAAAATTAATACACTTGTACCAACCTTTGTTCAAATTTCATGCACGGTTGGCAGATACAATTTTCTTACAAGGTTTAGTTTTCCATACTTCGTTCAGTGGAGGTTGTAAGATGCAACCTTCATACAAAGTCAACATTTATGATTTTCTACGTCCTGTTCTGTGCGAGTCATTTTCAGTGTGCAATCGATCCGATGCACACCCAATGAACATGTCATTTTATGTGATATGAACCTACATTAATTTTAATTACTGTACGAACACTCACAACAGCTGCACGGACAGTTGCCGATACAGGGAAAGACTTGAGCACTATCATTATGTATTCAGAAAAATGATTTTGCCAATTCAGCTGCCTAAAAGCATCAATTTTTCTAGTATATACTTTGGCGATCACCTAAGTTTCTATGCCCAAAGACAAGAGGCAAGTCTAAGCTGAGAGTTGATTTCGAGCTTAGGGACTGGTCAGTTTCTTCGGCCTGG
>LD414870.1:29455-49515 GCA_001465055.1 Ptychodera flava
TCCACCGGCCCCCCCCAGGCTGAAGAAACTGACCAGTCCCTTACTAGTACGTACACAAGAAGGGTCGATCGAAAGTCAAAATCCGACGTTCACCAACAGGACTACGTTATACATCGCGTAATGATTTATTGATCTCACTTCCGTGAACGTCACAAGGATCGAACGGCTAAGTAAGATTTCTGTACCGTCGACTTGCTATTTGTGATTAGGGGTTATCTGGCGGAAAGTTTCGCGATCTTTGTATGGAATCACTAGCCGAATGACATCAAACTTTCGCAGAAATGTGTATAGAGTACCAGGGACAGACAGAGTTCTAAATTTGTAAACGCGAAAAGTAGCTAAAGATGCCGACTATATTTTCCGAGTAACTTGTACCGGTAGGCTGCGTGTACAGCATGGAGTCGGAGAGACTTGAAGCCGGGAACCGTCTAGCGTCTGCGAGCCGTTCACAAATGCAGGTAAGTCGATATAGCCTCTTGGAGCTAGAACCTGATATAACGTACATTTTGCACATTGCCATTAAATTACTTATTCTTCAACCTTGGTATCGCTCTATTTAAACACAGATAACTTTCGTTTAGTAATGATTCGTACGTAATTTACTTTCAATTCAAAACGATGATAGAAATAGTAAATGGAAAACAATTGCAAGATTTTTACAGACCGTTTGTCACCGCTGTCCGTTTAAAGTATCATTAATGTATGATTATAAATGTTTATGCAGTTGGTTTCTATGCTTTTCAAGTAACTATTGTTTCATTTTCAACTCATAATTTTTATTGATTTCATTCATCAAATTGCGGTCAAACAGTAAAGACGTACACTCTTCCCTGAACCATTTGTATTTTTCAGAGTTCGTTGCTGTTACTGCAGTGGTAGGGGACGAGAAATTCAGAGAACAGAAGCTAAATCACTGCCTTTGACAGTAATGTAAATTTCACATGAACCTTCTCAAGTCAAAGCTTGAAGTCAAAGCTTTATGAAGACATTTATGTCGCATGAAAAACATTGGTATATAGGGTAAAATAAATCGTACCTTAAATTAACTTAACGTTTTGTTTCTCTGTTTTTTGTTTTTTTTTACTGCTTCTCAGTATTTCAGAAATACATCTGTGCTGATTTACAGTCTGCAATTATGTTATTAGCCATGCTTAGACAGCTGATTTCACTACTCGGTGTACATATCTGAACTTTCAAAATGTAAAAAGTGTGGTACAAATGCACAAATTTTTCTGTCACTATAAAAGTGTATTGTTTCTTTGGTTTCAGTATCACTAATCTACAACATATTTAGTTTTCTACTTAAATGTTTGGAATTATTTTTCCTTGTAAATTGGTAAATGCATTTATTTCGAGAGCTTACTGCTCTGGGGCTATGCCAACTTTTACAGGAATTTTGGCAGGATAAAATGCACATAAGTATGAGCAGTGAACCCATCAGGGTAGGTAAAATGAAGTCTCTATGGCAACATACTGATAAAACTACAACCAGCAAGGGATGATGGGAAATCTACAACTTTGACACAACTTTTGAGGCTTGAAAATGAGGAGTTAATATGGAGCATACAAAATGTAAATGTACAACTTTGTTAAACCTTGTTACAAGTGTGCAATACAAAACTTTCAACCAAGTTTTTAACAGTTTCATGTTAACCTTGGCTGGCAAGCTTGCCAGACAAAGCTCCCACAAGCTTTAACTGAGTTTATATAAAGCCTTTTCAATCTCCAACCTGGTTGCAAGATTGGCAAGTTTGCCCCAAACTGACATAAATCGTAAGGGACGTTTCGTTTAAACACACTATATGGTACTTTCTTATCAAGTCTATGAACTCAAAATTATTCAGATGTTTACGTAAACCTTGAACGTTCCAAGCAAGGATAGCTAGTGGTTCATTGTCTTGCTTAGCCCGGACTGCTACCTAGCTAGGTCAATGGCGGCTTTCATCAGATACTTCCTTTCACGAGCGACGGTCTTCGTCGTAGATGCATATTTGCTTTCCACCTTCGGACGTGACAACAAGTTTATCATAGTTCAATCTCACTTTCGCTGAGCTGTTAAGATTAAGAATCTGTCGTCTTTTGGCCAATAGCTTGTTCCGGATTGCTCGCATTCTTGGTGAAAAATCTTCGTCAATACTGATGGATGTGCCTTTCAACTTGTAAGCATTTCTTAGCACAAGGTCCTCGTCTTTGAAAAATGAAAACATTGCAACAATCAGAGGTGATTCACGGATTGAACTGCCAGTGGTTCTATGTACTCGAAATACTAGGTTGCCTCGAAATACTAGGTTGCATCTTCGACTTCTGTTATCGTTGTCATCAGCCTACTTTCGTAGTACTTTCACTTCTTTCTTCATTTCCGTTAGTTCTTCTGTATGCTCTTTTATTCTTTCCAATGAATATTCAATGTCGTGAATTCGATGAACATTCGAAATAGTAGTCTCACGAATGGCATGCAAGGTGTCTTCGATGTTATTCATACGACTTTCTATGGCAAAAAAGAGGCGTTTCAGTTCTTTTGAGTTGCTCTTTATTTCAGACAACGAGTTCAGAATCGTGCCTAGATTATTTTTTGATAAGGACGTAGCTTGTGAACGAGTATCAGGTCCGAAATGTAGTTCAACGTTGTCACTCATAATAGCAGCATGAGCACGAGATTGAGAGACGTAGTTACTCCCTGATAATTAGTATGCAAAAGCAAGGGTAAGAAGGCAAAGGGACACCATGTTGACTTCAGGTACCTTGCGAAGCAACCAATTCATGCAGGATACGCCTCCAGTGAGATGCCCATTATTGAAGTTGTTCCACAAAACCAATGTTCATGTACTTACACTACTCCTGGCAAAGTTTCGTACGTACAAAAGGTTTCTCGAAGTGTGAAAACTTGACTTGTATCGGAGCAGATACGTGGCCGATGTTATACCTGTGAAGCGCCCTCTCTCTCCTATACAACCTTTTGCACCTCTCGGACAACAAGAGCAATTGTTAAAATCGCCAGTGCTGTGGTGAGTAGCACTGCTCCGATGGTAAGCCCTTTCCATTTGAACAGCTCTATCAGCTTCGTTTTTAGATCCAGATCTGGATCCTTGAGAACTTCTTACAATTGTCTTGTTAGAGCCATTCTTTCATGAACTCTCTAGTTCTCGCCTTGAAGCAACTCGATGCGGTTGTCGATTTTTGCTAGTTGGGCTTGGAGCTTAGGTGTCAGCTCAGGGCGTTCACCATTGGGGCCGGGGATCTTAGTAGTTTCTCTCTCTCTCTCTCTCTCTCTTTCTCTCTCTCTCTCTCTCTCTCTCTCTCTCTCTCTCTCTCTCTCTCTCTCTCTCTCTCTCTCTCTCTCTCTGCGTCAAGCTCACCTCAGAGTTTTGTTTGCAAGGGCTAAATTATCTTTATAAACTTCATATTCGGGGTTGAGGTCATTCCATTTGGCAATCCTGTCCTCGATTGCCTGTACCTTTTCCGTATTGCCATTAGTGTCCTCTCTGAGCTTGGTCAGGTGATCTCGCAACCAACCAACATCATCGGGGTGAGTCTTTTGGCTTCTATTTCCAGATTGAGGAGTTGCCTTTCATAGGGGATGGGGTAATGGCTAAGAATTCAATTAAATCATCGTCGCCAGCTGGAGCCTCACGCTCTAGGGCCTCTCCAAGAACATCCCTGATAAATTCTGCCCCACCCCTTTCTCTCTTTAGTGTCGATTCTGCATATTGTTACCTTCCTTTGTCGTATGTCAGCCTCAAGTTCTTGTAGTAAAGCTCTCTATTTCTAACCCTTGCATTGATCCTCAAGAGTTCTACACCTGCTAGGTTGATTCCCTTTTGCCAGGCGTAAGCATCTACTGTTTGAGATCTGCTTGCTGTTTTGTCAGTCTGTCTACCACAGGAGTAGCCTCAGCATCGGCAACCCCCAAAAGAGGTCCTGTCCTCCAACGTCTCATTCGGATATGATCATAAACCTCCTCCCAAAGTCCTGATAATTCGACATTTTCGTCTATCATTTTAAATCATATATAATGTATGCGAAAATGCTGTACAACAAATCTCTGACCCCCGCATATAGCCACAAGATTCCATAAGACACAAAAGTAGCAAGGACTAATCATGTGTTCACTCATAATTCTAGCCAAGTGCAGTCAGGTGAGACACTGCAGCTGGTGCCCCACATTGGAATCTGGTGTCTAGCTCGTGCCCGATTCTTTCGACCTTGTGTTTGACCTGGATTTAAAAGGCCATGCAAACAACAGCATGGTGCACAATGTGGCAAAAACATATAGTCAGCCGGCTGGTCCTCAAATTCGAAGGCGAGATCCTGCTCGATTTGTCGCAATAACAAATGATTGAGACATACATCATCATCATCATCATCATCATCATCATCATCATCATCATCATTTTATTGTCATATTTAAGCTTAAAGTAACATAATGCAATTCAAATTCTGCAGAATACATTGACAATAAGGAGCTAAGAATACAGTCACATGCTAGTCGAGCCTAGCCCCGTTAACTCATATGTACATTGCATAATCAACTGCTATTACATGTATGCTACTGTCCAATAAATGGTACATGTACTTTTGTGAAGAGAAGATAGTAAATGTTACTGTAAAAAATCTCACAAAGCTAGGTTATTACCGCTGAAATTCATTTTACCTTCGAATTCGATCAATTACATAAGAAATTGACATTTTTAATCTAACAATTCTCTCGTGTTAAATAAACTCAGAACCCTTATAAATTATACATTTTGGAAAGCCTAGATACAGGGGAAAATTTTGGTAACCACAGTGTCACATTGTTTACATAACTATCACATGACAGGTAATTTGTATAACCTTTCAAAAATCGGTTTTCCCTATGTTTTGTCTCAATACTTCAAAATATCTGACTGAAACTTGCTGGAATGCAAGTTGTCACAACGTTCTTAAAAAGTATGTCTCAGATTTCTTATATCTTGCTTAGTTTTTTGTAGCACAATTTTAAAAAAATCAACTAGGGTTAAATTCACCGCTCTGGAAGTTTTTCTGGCATAAAAATTGTTTAAGACGGTTTAAAAAAATTCTGAGACACTCTTTGGAAGATCCTCAGAGCAGCTTGCACTCTCACAAATTTCAGCCACTTATCTCCAAGCCTTGAAACAAAACATGGGGAAAACCGAATTTTGAAAGGTTATGCAAATTACCTGTCACTTGAAAGTAATGTAAACAATGGTGACACTGTGGTAACTAAAATGTTTCCCTATATCTTGGCTTTCCAAAAACATATAATTTACGGGGATTCCGAGCTTATTTACCACTAGAGAATCGTTAGCTTCAAAAGGTCAATTTTTTGTCTTGGAACCTTAATACAGATGAGAACATTCTCGTAAGAGATGGCCTTTCAGGGCTTTTGTGAAGTTACACCTAGACGTTTGATTTTAATAGAATTCGGCAATGTGTTCCATAGTTTTGCACCTGTGTAAGAGATTGAAGATTGACCTGCAGATGTATACATTCTTCGCAATATTAAATTCATGTCCACTTTTTGCGGGTATCGTAGCTATGGTCTACTATATAAAAATAATCTGATAAGTTGTGAGGAACATTTTGATTGAGTAAATCAGACATTAAAGTACAGACTAGCAACTTGTAGAGCTTATGAACATCCAGAATAGAACAAAGGAGCAAAATGAGAATACTTTATGGTACAACATGTCTTAATCTAAATAATATTCCAGCCTTCTTATAATGGCGTTAACCTCTATAATGTGTGGTTTCCACGTAAGATGCTCATCAATAATTACCGCGACAAATGACGCTTGGTGACTCTGAACTAGAAGTTGATTTTTCACACACAGATTACCATGTAAATACACTGCTCTACGTTTTTTGATGGAAAATACATAGTTTGTCTTATTTTTGTTTAAGATAGGCCTATTGGCGTCACACCAACGTGCTACATTTCTCAAGTGATTTTCTACTAGAGAAGGATCAATACAGTTAATGTTATTAGAATATGTAAGAAAAAGGTTCATGTCGTCTGCAAATAGACAGAAGTCGAAGTAATCGTTTGAATTTGGAAGATCATTAATGTCAATCAGAAAGAGTGTAGGACCAAGTACTGACCTCTGGGGGACTCCACATGCAATAGGTAATTGAACAGAGTTAATACAATCTACAGACACATACTGATATCTCTGATTTAGATAGTCTGCAAACCATAGTAAAGGATTTCCTCTCACACCATAATGTAAGAGCTTTGCTAAGAGGATTTTGTAGTCAATAGTATCAAAAACCTTGGAAAAATCGTAGAAGATTCCTATTGTGCTATTTTCCTGGACAATTTGTGATGTCAGGTGACTCAGTAAATTTATAAGGGACAACTTTGCACCTTGCACACACAGATATCTTTACAAACATGAGAAAGCCAGGAAGGGTATTGTCATTCAAGGCATTGATCTCCCAAACCTGAGAAAGTTGAGAAGCACCCCTAGTGATGCCAACCTTCGATGCCAACAACCTCTTGTATGAAGTTTATAAGAGGAAGTATGCTGTAAAGTTCTGCCACCCGCTCAGGAGCAGCCATGGCACCATTTACACCAGGGCTCTCAGCAGCCACATTGAGTGGTAAATCACTCTTACACTGGCCGCTCAATTGAGAGTCTCTGAGGATCTAGTTGATTAGGGGTACATAATGTTGAATGTCCAGATAGAGTAGGAAACGATCAAAGACAAGGGCTTGGCCCGAGATGTTGCTGGCCACTATAACAGCAGCAAGAGCTTGTTGTACGAGCATGTCCACCATTTTTACACAATCTCCTTAGAAAGCTATACCATCATCAATGAGAATGTCAATGTTCCTCACCCAAGTATGAAAGGGCTGCTCATTCTGTTCACAAAAAACACAGGCGCAAGCCTGGCTAGACAGTGGCTGTTCATGAATCCAGACCTTCAAAGCGTTAGTGTGATGATCGAAAGGATTGCTAACAAAGTCTATGCCCAGCAAATGCCCCCAGGCATTTCTGGAAAGAGGCCCGCTAATGCTTTACAGATGGCATCAAATACCAGGACCTCTGTCTTTGTGAGCTTGATTTCTTGACGAACAAGTTCTGCCTATTCTTGGACTTGAGAAGCTTCAATAAAAACAGCCACAGCATCATGAAAACAGGCTGCTGGTGCAAATCTATGTCCTGGCTGATGCACAGGTTTCATCTAAGCAGTATCCTCTTCTAAGTATAGATACACGCAGCTTCCTGCAGACAGAAGAGTGACGGAAGTCAGTTTGTGGGTAGATCCACCCTTCAATATGATCATAACAGGGCCAACCTGTTGGGGCAAGACAGAGTACCCGATGAGCCTGTTGACGGGCCCTACTGTCAGAAGTTTGAGTAGATCGTTTTCTTGTGCCCCTCTTACCTGAACAACAAATCCTGTGAGGTTCCTTTACACAGATGATGATGTCACCATCCTCCCAGTCTCCTGCACAGGCATAAATGAGTGGCTCTACAGACGGCCAACAAAGCATATGCTGGAACGCAGACGCTGATTGTTTTAGATGACTGCACCACATCCAAAGACATGAGAAAATGAAGTGACGACCTAGTCAACCTGGGGTTCAGCTCCCAGCACAACAGCCTCAGTGTGTTGGTCCTTAAACAGCAATACACAAGCATCACCAAGGAGTAAGAGAGAACATTGGGATGCTCGTGACAGACATTGAGAGCACCGTCAAAGAATACAGGATGAAGCCGGACAAAAGAAAGTGAAGCAGCTGCTCGGCCAGCTGGAGAAGCAGGAACACAGCAAGCTAGTCTTCAAGCTTAGGTACTCCTACATCATCGCGTGGGGCTGAGGGCCCATGCTCATGGGCGCAGCAACTTCCTTTTTTATTGAGCAAAACCACCTTCTCTTTTGGCTCCACTTAGTTGAAGCTGTTTGGGTAGCCCTTACACTTGTTCAGGAAGAACTTTTTGCCCTTCACTTTCTTCCTCTTGAGCACCTTTTTGACCCTGTAGACGTCGTCGTCATTAACCATCACCTGCTACAACTCATCCTCATAAAATGTGCCAAGGCCCTTATTGCCCTCCAGGTACAAAGAGGGCTTTAGTTGAGAAGGACCTTGGAGACAGTGAAGATCTACTCTGTCCAGTTCGGTAGGTACCATTTGGTGAAGACGCCCTTGTACTTTGAAAGTAACACTTTTCACTCATATGGAACTGTGGCTTTGCCTCTCTAGCTGTGAATTCTTGCCCATACAGGGCTGGAAAGCTATGTGGTCATTTGCAGCTGTGACAGCCTCATGAGGATGCTACCATGCTTGTTGCCATTGTAATTTGCGACCAGCTCTGGTAAGATGTCGACCCAGGTGTGCGTGTTTTTGTAGGTGCGGTATTTGGAACCACATCAGCCCTTTCAAGGTCTTGGTGAAGCAGTCCATGACACTGGTCTTCTTGATGTTGTATGTGGGGAACAAGCGGATGTCTTCCGCAGCTAGCCAGTCTTGCATCTCTCTTTTTGTTAATTCTCACCCTTCACCTGTCTGTAGCTTTCTGGGCCCCCTGGCCACTCTAGCTGATGATGCTATTGAGGGCTGAAAGAGTGTCTTCGCCTGTTTTTGTTTTGATAGGCTCGGTCCATGCAAATCTGCTGAGCATGTAGATGATGGTCAGCATGAAATGGTACCCTCCGTTGTCATGGACATACACCTGCATCTCTACAAGTTCAACCTGTCCCTGTTCATCTCTTTTGGTCACAAATGAAAGTTTGACTGGCTGGCCAGTGGAGGGTGTAGGTCAGCTGCCGAGCCAGCAAGTTTTTTACCTCTGTTTGGCTGACCTTCACCTCTGCGCTTCTCCTAATAGCCACAGCATCCAAAAACCCCTTTGCTGGGTCATGATAGATCTCTCCAAGGTGCTGCTCATACTACAGTGCTGCCTCTGTGTCACTCTGGGCCATATTATACCAACTCTTGACAAAAGATGCAGGGGAAATCATTGAAGCCAACGAGGTGGCCGTCCTGATCCTCGCTTGATACTGCTGAGGATGCTACCCCACTTGAGGAGCATCGTGAGGGGGTTGCTGATGTCATAGACCATTTTTTTCAGATCTCTTTCGAGTCCTTCAGGGGGAGGATTTGCAGATAATCTTTCGGAGAGTTGCTAGCATCTGCCAACACTCCTGCAGTGGAGGTCAGCGTCACTGTGAAATTGTTGGCCCTATCGACCGTATCGCAGTTGATCATGTACTCCTCGACATTGACAAAATCCGCCCTCCTTTGGCTCTCTCTGGTTTTGTCCACAATCATCTTTTTGAAGCCAAGCAATTCTATCTTCCACTCTCTGGCTTGATCTAGGTAGACTTATCGTTGGCTTTATTTTTAGGAAGGTGATCTTGTGTGGCTGCTCAATGCCCATGGTTAAGGTGTCCATGTTGTAGTTGCCAGGTCGCACCATCCTTTCTTTCCATTTCCCAATAGAAATGCGATAGCGGATGGTGTTGTTCCCTTCTATCAAGAGTTTTACAGCATGCAGCACTGCAGCCGGATGACTGTGAACCCCATTACATCGATGCTAGGGTCAAAGTTGACTGCTCCGGTTACCCTATACTTATTAATAACCCAGATGATCATTTTTGCTATTTAAACATTCATAAAACATGGCTTCCAACTATGGGCTCGGAGTGGCCCTGTCGCCCTTGAACGTCGAGCTTGAGGACATAAGAGAAGTCAGAGTGGGAAGGCAGTTGAAGATGCAGAAAAAACAACAAAGACTTTGTCTTGCAAAACAGGTACACCGGCAGGACATTTGTCCTCACTCCTTCTTTGTCGAGCAGAATAGACATCAGACTGCTTTGACGGTCGCTGACTCTGTCGGGACTAGGCAGGTGGCTGGAGACTCAACCCCTTTTGCCTTCAGCTTCAGCAGCACAGCTCAACAGATGTGTGCTGTGCGATGTTGCCACCACCCTGCTGGACCTTCTGGGTACCCCAGCGGAGAATATGCCCCCAGAACTCCTACCAAAGGTGCTTCACGTCTTGATATATGAAGGCAGCCATACGTTTTTCAAGCTGCAGGATCTTCGAACATACCTGCCAACTGCTCGCAGCCCAGATGTTCGCCGCCTTCTCACCCTAATTAATACCCCTACACATGAAACTGGCTCCAGACAAAACAATTACAAAATCGAATACTAAGCTACGATGCATTCTCAACAGTGGCGACTGGTATAGCAGTTACAACACTAAGGGGGCACGGCCAATCTGTTCTATGGTGCAGAGGAAACTGTTTTGGGGTTGAAACCATCGGATGAATCCACTCTCCACCTGCAGACGGCTAAGCAAGAAATGGCAGACAAGCTGGCAATCCTCACTAGTGGGACACTTCTCTTTGATTGCATCAAGCCGGCCACCGAATTTCTTCTATTAATGGAGGGTCTTTCGCTCAAAGAATTTGAGTTGCCATCAAATATATTGATGATGATTTTCGTTTAGTCTTCTTTGATGATGATGACACTGAACACATTACGAACGGAGTGAGCCTGAAACAGGGCAACCTCAAGTGAATAATCCTGCAGGATGTTAAATACTTCTCACAAAGTCTGAGGGATTATGAAGTCAAAGATGTTCTGTTTCCATATAGATAGCAGCCGGCATGGAGACACCTTCTGTGGATCCACAGAATTTCACTCTCGCAGATATCAAAGACGTCAAGGGCATGGAGCGAGCGAAGAATAAAAAAGAACTATGGGATGACCTTCAATCCTGTTTATCAAGACGATATTGGGAGAATGGCCTTGAGGCCGGTGGTGCCTTACAAGCCTGTTGATGGCATATTATACCAGGATATCCTTGTCCCTGAAGGCATGACAGTAGAGATTCATAAGCCATTCATTGCTTTGAGAGTTCTGAGTGACCTGAGGAGAAAAAAAACGTATGACGTCTTTTTTGTTTTCTATGTTTATGAAAGTTCCCTACAAATGAAAATAAGGTTATTATCATTATTATTATTAGATTTTATTTAAACTCGATAAACTGTTGAGCCTGAGGCTCTTTTCACACAGAGTCGAGTATAACAACATTTACAATGTTTACATTAAAAATGTAGTTCAGAAAATTAAGATAATTCAGGAAGGAAACTTTACACCAAAAAAAATGTAAAAACGCTACAAGTAAAAAAAAATCTAAAAACAAATTAAAAAAATACATAAAAGTAAGATCAACCCATCTATTTAAAAAAATGGCACGTGCAATTTCATTTGAATGATAAAAGTGAAGAACTAGATTTGATCTCTCCAGGCAAAGTATTCCATATTTTAACCCTATTGTACATAAAATTCTTTTGAAACATTGGGTTCTATGCCCTGGAATATACAGATCTTCTCTGTTTGCAGACCTTGTGTAACATCCATGGATCTGCTTTACACCTCTAAAAACGTATAGATAATCAAGAGCAAGGTTATTCAGAACTTTGTACATTAAAACTGATTCATTGTATGAAACTCTTTCACCAATTGGCAACCACCTTGAGGATTTAAATAAAACATAACTTTGAGTATTAAAATCTTGATCTTAAATCAGTCTAGCAACAGTTTTCTGCTGTCTTTCTATACGAGATAAAAGAGTGGTTGAACAATGACCCTATACGTTCGAACAATAATCAAAATGAGGTAAAATGTAACAATTATAAAACGTCAACATTGCTTTTTTAGTTACGAATGATCGTATACGCTTTAACTGTAAAAGCTTAAAAGCAACTTTACCACATACTTTGCTGACATGTTTATCCCAGGTCAAAGTGTTATTAATTGACAGACTTAAAAGGTTTTCTTGCTTAACACATTCAAGCTGCTCGTCATTACGAACAACTTTTCTACATTTGTCTGTTCTAGATTTTTTCTGGGAGGTTACAATGACCATCACCTTGGTCTTTTCTATATTTATACACATGTTATTATTACAACACAAGCTCAAAATGGATGCCATGTCACTTTTGAGCTTAGTTTCAAGTCAAGGTTTCTCAGCCCATGCCATGACCCTGTAGGTCTTCCACTGTTGGTATGTCCATAAGGTGCCCTTTCAAAGCTGTTTCAGCACTCCCTCCGACTTAAGGATGATGACATCATTTTGGCCCTACAGATTGAAAATAATAGCGATTCCAAACGAGTCCTGCCGGCTGTCCCTCTTAGACTTTATTTTGTACCAAACGTGCTCATAAACGACCATTACTCAGTGCCCTATCCTCCCGGTTCAAGCCACTCTTACGTAGCAAATGACCTTGTGACAAGTCTCTGAAAAAAACCCAGGATATCATCTAGCCTTCGTGCGTGTGCGATGATTGAGGGCAAAGTCTGACCTTTGCAAGAGCGGGGCATTAGAGGGGCCAGGAGGGCCTTGCAATTCTAGGGGATTCTAGGACATTCCAGGGGTTCCATCGGATCTATTTCCCTTCTCTGTTGAGGAAGGACTCGCTCTTGCCAATCTCGAGGCGCAACTTGGCTTCGTCACTTGCTGGCAACCAGTAGAGGTAGCGATTGTTCTTCTGTGAGCCTTCTTGCTGGAAATCCCGACACATGGTCTCAAGGACTTTAGCTAGGCCTTTTGTCACCCAATAGCAGTGTACAACTGCTGTCTGGCTTCCCTGGCAGGAGGAGCTGCAGCATGACCTGGATGCCTCATGGCTCCCATCCTGTGTGCTTCTTGGTGAAGCCCCATACCCAGACCTGCTTGCCGGTGATGTGCCCAAACTTTCCAGCAGGGCTGCGCAGCACCCCTTCCACTATGCCCCTGCCAGTCTCCCATGCTTCCTTGGTATCTTCCATCACAACTACAGTTTTATGACAAAAGAATGCTAATGTGCATATATTAGGATACAATGCTTTTTGGGATACCCCATCACTGAAGGGTGTTTAATTGGAAAGAACAGGATGTAAATCATTACTTTGGGCACAATTCCGGCACCAAACGCAACAACAGGTGCCAAGGGCTCATACCGCCAACCACAGCTTAATGCGCCCATCTGATAAAAATGGGTCTGGGGCCTTCAAACCACGGAAACAACACACTCATCCCCTAAGGCGGTCAAGAACCAACACCTGTTTTTAAGGGGGATGGGAGCCTTGATTTGCAGGTTTAAGAGTCCACCACTCCACTGGTGGTCCATAACCAACATTCTGTATACTACTCATCTGCTTTCTTATTTACATGCATGTGATCAAACTACGAGTGAATCATCATTACTCTTCTACATACTACCTGGACTTTGTGATTTAACAACAGTATCCTATCCGAAAACGTGTTGACCACTACATCGTTTTGCATAAATGCAACACTTACGAATTAAGAAATAAAAAAACCGGCAAACTAAAAAATCCTACCTAATATACAATCTAAAAACGTGTTACATTACAGAGGAAATTAGCTCCTCAGAAAACTTTCGTTCAAACACAAAGTTCAATACATTTTACATAAACCGACATTATGAATTTTACGTAAGCCAACTTCATGAATTCAGACATTTATGTGTTAATTGGAAACTGTGACAAATAACACAAAGTTGATGGTTACTTAGCACTTAAGTGTCATCTACACATACGCTTAATTGTCGGAACAACCACAAAGTGATCGAGCTGATGTCAGCATTAGATGATGTCAGCACAAACAAGATGTTTACATTATTGTCCGCTGATTGTTTTTAGAGTTGTTTTTACCTTGAAAAACAGTAATGTGTTGAATCAAATATGCATTTAGAATTAAGTTAAGAAAGTATATAGTTAGATGTTAGGTTTGGTATAGCAGCCTTTTATCAAAGAATCTCCATAGAAGAAATAAACGTTCTTATTAGTAATCCACAAGCCACTACTTTGGTTGATCTCTGTTATCCTGCTCGTAAGACAGTAGTAATAGTTGTGAAGGAAATAATCACCACTTTATTGTTTTGAATACATGCCTCACTTAACAATTAAGCAATAAAAATTGAAAACTAAACAAAAACCGTGCAATCTCTCCCGCTTCCAGCTTCTAATGAAAAGCCTGAATACGGTATGTCAAAATAGTTATTTAACTAAAGTCGATAAAAATATACGTTTCTGTGATAATAGGCCTAAAGAATGAATTCACAACAGTTTAGTTTTGTCCTAGATCCTGTGAAAAATTTGAGTCATTGATGTGTGTAATGGTGCTGTCTGGGGCACTCTGAGAGGTGTCTTCAATTTGTTGTTTTACGTGTAAAACTGTCAGAACATCCCAAGGGATGAGCACGAGAGGGGGTATCCCCTCTCTGGCAGCGAACATTTTGAGAAATCGATGTGTGCAATAGTGCAATCTGAGTGGTGTTTCAATTTATTTCGCACAAAAATTGGGTAAACCCCTTTCTTTCCGCATTTTGAGCAAACCCACTTGTAGCTTTCAATCCCTTATATACTACTGACGACCGTGATCTAGAAGACGCCTGGTCTTAGAATTTGTACCTTGTAACTAGTGTGTAACTCAAGCAATAAATACGACAGAGCGCATATCTTTATACATGCCACTGTCCGTTCTGTATGAAAGACGGTCTACCCCGCACTATACTTGTCAAGACACCTAAAGCCCTCACTCGGCAACATGACAATAATGACCATTTTCACTGGCACGTCGGAAGTCATTGATGAGCCTTTGAAAGTACGCGATAAAGTACCAATAACGGGTAAGCCTAATTTAAGCACCATGGGTCACGTCCCAAGTTCTGCGATTCACAATTCACGTTCTGCAGTTTAAGCTAGAAACAGATGCATTACACTTCAATTTAGGGACCGTTCAGTTTTTACGGCCTGGGGGCCGGCAAGATCTTGTTGCCGGTGTTCAAAAAATATAGAGCCCCCCTGCATTTTTCATGAAAAAAGATGACCCCCCCTTTGTCAGACGAAAAAATGTGATGACCCCCCCTGTTGAAAAATAACCAAAACCCATATGTCAAATTTACCCCCACGGTTTGGATTTGAACTTCGGTACGTGCACAACTAATCAGCCACATCCATGCAAACGTCTGTTAATAAGGACGACTGTAAGGCAATTTTTAACTTCATTTCCATAGACAACTTATGTCCATGGACATTGTATAAAGTAAACTTTATTGGAGTGGTTCGCCAAAGGCAGCCCTCTGGTTAAGAGGGTCATGGGCCATTACGTGAAGTCAACTTTATTCTAGTGGGCCACCAAAGGTGGCCCGCCAGTAAAGAGGGTCGATCATGGCTATTGCATAAAGTAAACTTTACTGGACAGGGCCGCTGAAGGCGTCCGGCAGTTAAGATGGTCATGGGCTATTACATAAAGTCAATTTATTGTAGTGGGCGTGCCGCAGGCGGCCCGCCGGTGAAGAGGGTCGATCACACAGTCACTTGTGATCGGTCTATTCCGCTCGGCATCTATGCCCCATAGACGTGTGTACATATGCCTGAGAAAAACCAAGTCAGGAAATCAAATGGCTATTTCGTATAGGGATTATGCCACCATGTCATCTTCGACGTTCCATTTTACTGTGAAAAGTAGCACAAGTGACTGTGGTCGATCATGGCCATTGCATGAAGTAAACCTAATTGGAGTGGGCCACAAAAGGCGTCCGCCCATTAAGAAGGTCATGTGATATTACAGAAAGTCAATTTACTGTAGTGGGCCGCCGAAGGTGGCCTGCCGGTAAAGAGGGTCGATCATGGCCGTTGCACGAAATAAACCTAATTGGAGTGGGCCGCCAAAGGCGGCCCAGTAAAGAGGGTCGATCATGGCCGGGGCATAAGGTGAACTTTATTGTAGGTGTTATGTTTTTGAAAATGTGGTGATCCCCCCTTTTCTACCAGTGAAAAAGCGATGACCCCCCCCCCCCCTTCGTGGATTCCAAAATTACAATGACCTCCCCCCTTGGATTTTGCCGGGCCCCCACGGCAGTAAAAACTGAACGATCCCTTACTTTATCGATCCATCTGCACTGATAAATCAACATTCGGGATTCAACGGTCGGTGCCTTCTAAATGCATGAAGTGGTGGCCTGTGAACTGTGTGTCCTATATGCGGGCCTAGGTTACTACACAAAGAGATGAATATAAGTTACAGGGAAGGAAGGCCGGGGTGTTTCAAAATAACGTAAAATAGCGTCCCTTCAAAGGTTTTCGCGAGAAAAATCAGTGACACTCCAAAATTTCCACGCGCAACAAACAGTAACCCTCCTCCTATGTGTCACTGTCATTCTCTTGCGGCCATCTCGCGACAATCGGATTTTAACTTTAATATTAATCTCATTCGCATAAAAATTAATCAATCAAATTATGTACTCTAACTTTGAAGACCATAAAGCCAGGTTGCTACATTGCAAACGTCAAGGTCTTAAAGGCATGTCAATTTTGAGAAGATGACTTTTAAAGTATTATTTTTCAGAATTTTCTATGACCTTTGACCTGCCCTACTCTTCTGCAGCTAAGCTTTGGCGATATCTTATCCTATATAAGATTCTAAGAGGGCTGGTATCCATTTAATGATGGCTGGTATTGGACCAAAATGCACACCAAAATAGGAAAAATTTGCTGCAAAAATATTACGTGACCAGGATGATCTTGAACTCGATTCACAAATATGCATGTAAACTACAAATAGTAACTACAAATGCTAGAGCATTCATATTTGGTGATATCAA
Source organism: Ptychodera flava (assembly GCA_001465055.1). Classification (NCBI taxonomy): domain Eukaryota; kingdom Metazoa; phylum Hemichordata; class Enteropneusta; family Ptychoderidae; genus Ptychodera; species Ptychodera flava. The sequence continues at coordinate 46,090 of LD414870.1, forward strand.
GGTGTAGATAAATCAATAAAGTAAATTGCTCACGGCACATGGCACACCCATCAATTAATGCATGCTCGCAAGTTAGTATTGGCAGCCAATAGCTAGCTTTACGGTTATCATACATAATAATGCACAAAGTCAAGGAAGCAGCCACGGTGGCAACTGACATAGCTATTCACAATATACAGCGGCGAGAAATAAAAATTCGAACAGTCAAAGAGAAAGTAAATAAGGAACAGTTGTGTTACGGATTAGGGAGAACAAAATAGCTAGCTGAATGTGTTGTCTAGACAGATGCACAGCCTTGTAACCATAGCAACATGAAGAGTCACATTTAACTAGGTTGATGAATATTTCTTAGCTTGGTCGCATTATGCACCTGTCAAAAAGCTAGATACTATGTAAAAACTTCATATTTCTTGCACTATAGTACATTCAGTTATCTAATCAAATTTTACTTAAGGTGCCAGTGCCCCAGACATCTCCATTAGGGTATATCCCCAGCATAGCACAGTATCTTTTGGCACTAATTTCTTCGCTAAGAGTGAAGAATACAACAGCTCCTCTGTCATTAATGACATTTTAGGTTATGGAATCAATCTTTTTAGATTGGGATTTGGCTCAGCGGTTTTGTGTGTGGCTTCTCTGCTAGGTGATTGGGTACCGTACGTTGTGAGTTCGAACCCGATTGAAACCATCGTAGTCTTTATCCTTCTCAGACCCATGTCAGTGTACTTGATGGCAAGCAGGTCCTTTATTAACGTCCTTCCAAGTCTTTCCCTTCTATGATGAAAGTTATCCCTCTGTCTGCCCCAGTCTCCGTCTATGAGGTGATGTCGGTCATGCGCCATAGCTGACTGTCTCCCAATGGATCTTTCCATCCTTTAATTTACCGCTTACCACGAAAAATTAACAACTGATAGGGGAAAGAATTGAAATTACCTTGATATTTTTCACATATATAGGTGAAATTTTCATCACAACTACGCGAACGCCCCTTCAAGGGCTTGGGTCGTTGTAGAACGGCGCATGTATGCCTGTTCACGAAGTTTTCACCCCATAAATTTAAATCGTCCCGCCAACGTTCTCCATTTGTCCATTTCCATTCGTCCAATATATTGTTTCTGTATCCTCCTATCCACCAAGGCTTGATTTTATCATTTTCACGCAAGCCATTCAGTTGGTGGGATATGTAGTTGTATTCACTTGGTGAAGACAGCGCCACCAGCCAGTAACCTGAGTCAACACAACTCTCATTTGCTGCACTGAATGATACTGCCTCAGATCGCAGACGGTAGCATGATCCGTTGTATTTGAAGTTGCTATCAGTACATGCTGTAAGAACATGAAAGATTGAAGAAGATTATTATCATGACGTTTAGAATTAACTTTGTATCTGAGTTCCGTTATTGAATATGTAATGGTCTTACGGACACTGTTTTAATTTATCAGAAGTACAAGAATGCACTATACCTAATCAAAACCAGAATGTTAAGCTTACAGCAGATGCTTTTAATGCAACGGACTTACAGCCATCGGAGTTTTAGAAAACAAAAGTGGATATGAAAATCGGTTGACGTAATTTTACCCTCAAAAATGTATCGTGGTCATGATATTTCACTCCTTACTCTTTCATAGTCCAACGCAAAACATTACGAACTCGGTATGTACATGAGAAAAAAATACAGTTTCAATATCAGACCTTATCTATAGAGGCCTCTAGAAAAAAGCCTGTATTGTTCCACAAGAATATAAATCTCCATTATAACATTATTCTTTCAAGAGCGAGAACCAACGTTTTAGGAGTAGATGTCAATATGATTCCATATCGGGAAATGAGAATAGGATTTCTTCGTTGCAATAAGCACACTTTTTGAGAGATTAACTAAATATAAATCATAGTCTCCCTTTACATTCAAGGACAAGAGAATGTTATCGACGGCACATAATATTTACACGTACCACACAGTAACAAAAATCACAATTAAATGACGTAAAACATGCCATAAGGCCGCGTTCACAAAAATGGTTAGTGAGGATGGAGGAATCGCGATTGAAATCTTTTTTTTCAGACCCCCCTCAATACCCTCAAAAATCTTCAAGTCCCCCTCCCCCCCGTATAGATAATCAAACTTTTTCAAGTCCCCCACAAATTATCATATAGCCGCATATTTATTAGGAACGCACGCAGAGTAAAACTAAACATGTATTGCGTAGTTTGCTCGAAGATGTTCGACATTACCTCATATCAGGAGGTTTTAGAGCCATATTTCTAGATCAAGTTCTTAAACTGATTCATTTTAAAAGCATCGGTGAACTTTTTGGATTTATCAGTCTAAGCCGACTGGTATCCAACTCTGGCCATGTCAATGGCACCAACAGAGGAGCACACAAAATTACAATCATGAGAGATCACGCAAATTGTGAATTTCTGGCCACATTTCGCCAAACTGAAAAACTGAGCACAGTGACCTACAGAAAAAATATCTTTTTCAAAAGTAAAAGCGATATACGACTTAAATGCTACTTATGTTTTACAAAATTGACGATACTGGAAAGTTAAAACATTCCATCAAATAAACGTTTTAATCTCAGAAATTTTGGTATAATAATGGCAAATTTAGTGAAAAATAAATGATAACATCAAAGTCACACATTTATTCATTTAAATTAGAATCTTTACTATTCAAAGTTCGTGTTATTGTACTATACAGGCTTTGTTGACAAACCAAATATTGTGTGTTTCAGCATGCTGTTGAGAGATACCAAGAAACTATATTAGATACATTGCGTGGAACTATTGGAAAAATTATCAACAGTTGCAGCTTTTGCCCCCTTACAAGGTCAACCTGTGGTTTTTACGAAAATTTAATGACATTCATACATTTTAAGATTTGTTTCTAGATTAAAGTAATAAATTACGACAAAACGGTTCTAGACTTTGTTTAATTATTGTGGCGGAGTCCAGTTACTTTTGTATCCGCTAAGTGCCAACCACTCCAAGAAATAACCACCCTCAGTTGCTTTAGTTTAGAGTAGATTTATTCAAGAAGCGGTGAAAACTGGGTACATAAAGAGATAAAAATACAAGGTCATTCATTGTCTATACCGGAGAGTCGAGGTAAATCAAGTCCAAAGTAAACGGAAGAAAAGAACTAAATTCTACTAAAAATATCTAAGCGCTGCATTCAAAACGGTCCTCTAAATAATTGGAAAGCCATAAAAGGAAATCAACTTACATCGTTGCGCCTACAGTCCTACTTTTGGCTGGAGTGTTAGCGAGATCCACGTGGCATGTCTACTTACTTTAAGACAGTGGAAGAAAAACGTGTCTGCGTAGGTGTAATTTAATCTTTAACCTTTTAATTGTTTTACCAAGAAGTTTCTTGACCTTTGTGTCAGAGGGCTTTAAGAAAGATAGAGGGCGATCTTCTG
>LD414870.1:52312-75796 GCA_001465055.1 Ptychodera flava
ATACATCCAAAAGACTCGTGAGGACTTTCAAAAAGTTCTACGGTCGATATTATGACATTGTGGCCAAATATGACACCTCGGTCACTCAAATTATTAGCGACAGCATTTCCGGTTTTGACTTATAACAGTGATTCATATATACTGTATCACTTCATACAATATTAGACAATTTTGGGACCAATCCTGACGGTTGTAGCATGCTAGCAGGGTACGCTTACCCATTCTCGACACCTGGTACCACCACTAACTATCAGTGGTTCAGGATGGTCCTACTTAAATTTGTAAATCTCAAATGTCCCATGGACCTGGTAATGTATTACCTTGAATGAAAATGATTATTGGAACAGTTTAATGTCATATTGAGATATCTTCAAAGTGAAAATTGACGTACTTACTGTCTTTGTCCCTTACTCCATAATATGCATTGACATTATGGTTATACCACAAACATTATGATGATGTTCATTTACCCTTATCTTTCTGACGCCAATTTGGTGATACCCATTTGCGTGATGACGATACTCATTACGTTTATGAAGATTGTCAGGAAAATTATGATGGTACTCATTTATGCCATGATGATGCAATCATTATAATGATGATACCAATTTACTATATGATGATACCCATTTACATTAAGATGACGCCCATTTACATTATGATGATAGTCACTTACATCACCATGATAACTTTATGATGATGGTTATTAGTCCCCACGGACACCGTCCGGGGGGACTCATAGGTTTGGTCATGTCCGTGCGTGCGTGCGTGCGTGCGTACATGCGTCCGTCCATCCGTGCGTCCGTCCGTGCGTCCGTTCACGCAGATATCTCAGAGATGCCTGGAGCGATTTCATTCAAACTTGGTACAAGGATTACTTAATATGTCATACATATACACATTGATTTGTTTTGTGAGAGATCCAATATAGCTGCCAGGCGACCATTTTGTAACGATTTTTTCATGTACAGAGCCATAACTCAGACATGTTTCAACCGATTTTATTCAAAGTTGGTACAAGGACATTGACCAGATATGCACGTCAATTTGTTTTGTGACACAATCCGATATGGCCGCCAGGCGGCCATTTTATTACGATTTTGTTCATGTACAGCGCCATAACTCAGACATATTTCAACCGATTTTATTCAAAGTTGATACAAGGACATTGACCAATGTCATAGATATGTCCGTCAATTTGTTTTGTGATACAATCCAATATGGCTGCCGTGCGGCCATTTTCTTACGATTCTTTCATGTACTGAGCCATAACTCAGGGAAATCTCAACCAATTTTATTCAAACTTGGTACAAGGACATTGACCTATAACATACATATGCACGACGATTTGTTGTGTGATACGATCCAATATGGCTGGCAGGCGGCCATTTTCTTACGATTTTTTTCATGTACATCGCCATAACTCAGACATCAGTATTTCAACCGATTTTATTTAAAGTTGATACAAGGACATTGACCAATGTCATAGATATGCACGTCAATTTGTTTTGTGATACGATCCAATATGGCCGCCGTGTGGCCATTTTGTTACGTTTTTTTTTCATGTCTGGAACCATAACTCAGACATGTATCAAGCGAATTTATTCAAAGTTGGTACAAGGACATTTACTTACATTATACATATGTACGTTGATTAGATTCACGATATGGTCCGATATTGTTATGGTTTTTTCTTGTCGAGAGCCATAACTCTGGCAAGTCTAAACTGATTTTATTCAAAGTTGGTACATGGACATTGACTTAAGTCATACATATACGTGTTGATTTTTTAAACATTAAGATCAAAAATGATGCGTCGCGGCGATTTTGTTACGACTTTCTCATGTACAGAGCCATAACTCAGACATATTTCCACCGGAATCATTCAAAGTTGGTACAAGGACATTGACCTATTTCATACATATGCTCGTCAATTTGTTTCACGTAATATAGCAGTATCATGTAAATTATTGAAGTTTCGTAATTAGGCTGATATGTCAAGAAATACTGCATCAAATTTCATAAAATTTTGTACAGATGTTAAGCTCACATTTCTTTAACAGTGAAAAAGACATTTATCAGTGTCATTTTAATTAATTTGTAATTGCACATGTAATGAACTTTCCTAATTAGAGTGATATATTAACATATACAACGTCAAAAATTTGATGAAACTTGATACAGATGTTGATCTCATAGTGTTGTAAATACTGCATCAAACTTCATGAAATATGGTACCGGTGATAATCCGTTAGTGTTAGGATAGTATGAAAAATGTTTTGCAAAATTCTGTCGACTAATTTCTAGTTGACTCATTTATTGACCTTTAGGATTGTGGCCTACATTTGGTTTACGTTTTCATCACCATGGAACTCATTCTTGGCTATTGAGCGCCATCTGTATCAAAGTATTTTTATCACAGACTTAATGAAGAGGACTCTATCCTCTCTGAGGACCTGTAATCAAAGTACCCATTAACAAGTGGGGACTGTGTCATCAACGATGACTTGTTCACGTTAAGTTGATAACCGTATTTTGATAGCAGTGGACATGTGATGCTCATTTATATAATGATGACTTATTTACTTTCTAATGATACTCATTTTCTTTATGATCACCCTTATTGATTCATGATGATTCCCATTTTTTTCTGATTATGCCTGTTTAATTTGTGATATTGCCCCTAAAATTGTTATAAGATATATTTTTAAACATTATGTTGTTCATTTACTTTATGATGACACTCAATTACACTATGTTTTGTACTACATCTTTTAGCTTTAATAAGTACATGGTAAAGAAATTGAGTTTGAGATAGCGAATTACCATTGACAGTGAGTTTATCATGGTTCAATTTTCCATTAAACTTTGCCTTATATATGTACATTTTGTACCTCATTTGATAGAAAACCATGTGTTAGAAAGCATTTCAACCGGCAGTCCTCAAAGAAAATAAAAAATGGTATGAGGCTTAATGATGTCAACGATCGGAGAAGGAGACATGAAACCCGACGTCCATAAGTCGAACAGTCGCGCCAGTTACACAAACACGATTGGAACTAATTTGGGATATATTGGATTTTCATATTTTTTAAATTTCTCAAAAATGTTTGGTGCCCTATAGCTGAAAGTTGCGATATTACAAAATACTCATAAAAACAAGTGTGTAACTGAAAAAGAAAAGTAGATGAGGTTACAGACGTTAAAAAGTCCAGTTTTATACAGACGACGATGAAAAGTAGTGATAGCCAAATTATTAGGCTACTTTTCCAAAGTTACAAGTATGTGATGGGTTCGATAAACAGCAGTGCGCCAGTATTAAGGACGAGACTTTGATCAATTCTATTTGGGCTATCGAATCACAGGGAACACTAACTGAATAACAGTTACCAAGTAAATGAAAAAAAAGAAAAAGGGAAAATAAACTTTCAAAAAGGAAAAAATAGACAAAATAAACAAAATTACAAGTCAACAAAAACAAAGTAAATAAGCAAACAACTACATAACTGACGGATCAATTGTGAGACTTCCATGAAACAGACTAGAATCACCTTGCTATTGGTCCTCCCCTCTATATACTCTACGAGGGATGCAACGACCGCGTGTACCAATGCATACTTCACTAAGACCATTTTTCTTTTCTAACAGTTAAAAATGTACAAAGTTCACGGTGGACAATTAAAACTTTTCATTCCATGTGTATAACCAAGACCAGAACCCCAGATTCACCCATTGAAACCGGTATCCTGTTATCCGATTAAGAACTGGAAGAAGGCGACAATCGCACGATTTTCATGCCATGCCCATGTTGAACTTGGCCATTTTCGCTAACAGACACGATATTTTCAAATGGCCGGTCCACTTTATAACGGTAACGACTTAAAAATCGCATTTGGCGGGCATAGCCACCACGCCTCCAATCAGGCTCGTCCCGAACTGCTCAGTGACATGTTACCTTTTTCGTGGCAGTTTGGTTTTCTAGTATCGACGTAAATATTTATCAACTCAAGCTCATTAGCTTAATCCGTATAAATCATAACCTTAAAGTGATAAATCACTACGTTTTTCACATTCATGTAGTCTTCATTAACTTTATGCACGCTATTTTTCCATGCGATATTTTTAAGATACGAGGTTGTTATTCAAAATATCATGCACAGGAGATGGATTTTCGCGGAATTGATTGATTTGGTACTCTTGCTTGTGTTTATTCTGCGAATCATAGCAATGTCAAAGACTCAGAACTTATCAGATAGGCTTATTGTAATCCGTCGCCTGTTGTCCGCATGTCCATCCGTCGTCTGTCGCCCATCAACGCCCATCAACGATTGATTTTTTCTTTGAAACTGCTATCATGATTGCTCTGAAATTTTGTACGCAGTTTTCTTGAGGTGCACTTTGTTAGGTTTGCTGAAATTGAGGTGAAAGTTTCAGATTCGTATTTCTAGGCAATTTTTCCTGCTGTTGTCAAAAAATCTTCTTCTCTGAAACCTCGCCTGCTTTGAAATTTGGTATACATGTCCCTAGGGATGACCTTCGTTAAGTTTTTTTTAATTGCGGTTAAATTACTTGTTTGCATTTTGGGAAATGTTTTTACATTTTCGCTAGGGTTTTTTGTCCTAAATTCCCAAATATCTTCTTACAATCCCCAGTCACATTGCTTTTGTATACAAATCTGAGGAGTGACCGTACTAACATTTGTTGAAATTATGACAAAATATTTTGCAAACTTAAAAGTTTTGTGCAAATTTGTGCCAGTTTTAGTCAAACAAAACACTTGTCCGGATAGTCGAGTGATGGGCATGTCAGTACTCAAGTAAAGTGCGCCACCAACGCCGACAGATACAGCAGATTCTCACCGATGAGACTGGAAATGCTCACCAAGCACAGTGAGAATGGTTATTTTCACGGTGAGAATGTATCATACTCATCATTCCCTGGTGAGATTCAACCAGAATCACCGTGGCATTGGTGAGAATTAGCCAGACTTGTTGTTTCATGTTGAGAATTAATCTGGTTAATTTCCACCTGTGAATAATAAGTCTAGCAGTTTCTCACCAATGAACGGTGAGTCTGGTTGATTCTCACCAGTAAAAATACCATTCTGACTAGGCTTGGTGAGAATTTCCAGACTCACCGGACAGAATCTGTTATCATCCTTTATTCTCACCAAGGAGTGCATTTCTCACTGCTCACCAGTGAGAATTAAAAAATTCGTCACTTTCTCGCTCCAGTCTCGCAGTTTTTTTCCTACAGTGACAACCTTTGGCTTTTTGCCTATCTCATGAAATATTATTCTACAGCATATTCAGAAATGCTGTTAATACTTAAATATTTCCTATGTTCATAGGATCCCTTAATTGACATACCGGCCCACATCTAAAATGTGATAAATTTTGTTAAATATCACTGTCACAGCAGTGCTATATTGGCTATTATCGCTAGAGTTATGATACAAAAAGGTATATTTTTGTATTTCTCCCTTATTGCTAATTGACATAAAAGCATATATAAGTCATTGACAGTTTTTATTTATATTCCAGCCATTGCGTTTATTTATCCAGTTTTGTACATCTTTTTCTTGAAAACTGGTCAGATATCAACAGTAGTGCTATGCAACAGCACATATTCAGATTCAGAGTCAGAAAACTTTATTATCTCCTATAGAGTATTTTACATGTAGTTTTAACACCAAATACACAACACAAAGGTTATACCACAACATAACACAGTACATAAAGCAACCAAAAAAAGTAAAATCGGTAAGAAAAACTGGACATTACCCTAATTTGACTTTGTTTGAAATTGAAATTGAATTTGGAATAAAATACATCTTTAAACTTTGGAACCCGTAAACGACGGCTTGATGTCGGGTTCTCATAAAATCTGCTTAAGACGTGATTTTGATCATTTAAAATCTCTATCGGCTTCTTTTCCATGCGTCGGATGTATAGATCACTGAGATTTAACTGTCGCTCAACAACCTTGCTAAATACGTTCACAATTCTCCCTAGGATGCTTTTGCCACACAAACTCAAACCTCTAAACCAGCCTAAAATGAAACTGTTAACGCGGCTTTAATAAAACTGCTATAATAAACGTTGTTAATATTGCAGAATGGACAATGAGTGATCTGAGCTTCTGAAGTCAATAAATCCTGGACCGACACTGTGAGTTAATGTAACCAATGCGTGCTTTAAAATTGAGTTTTTCTTCTAAGATTGTGTCTAAATATTTGTATGTAGTCACTCTTTCTACTGCTACATCGTTTATCAAAAGACTGGAAATAACTGTTGGTTTTGTCCTGAAATCATTAACCATTTCCGTTGTGCTTTTTACATTCAAATCAAGATGGTTTTCTTTACACAATTTTGAAAAAATTTAAACTTCACTAAAAGTAGGTGGTATCAGTGTTCTATGAATCTTCTAATGCAGAATCCTCGGATCACTTGACAAGTGGAGTGAATTCATTACCATGACATTCGTTTGTGGTTAAAGTGTAAATAGAATCGGGGAAAGAACAGTACCCTGTGGATCTCCAGTAAAGGTAGACCGAGAGATTGAATAAGATGACTTATAGCGAACCCTTTGAGGGCGATTTGTAATAATACAAGAAAATCAAAGATAAATCTGGGTTTCATATGAATTTTAAGAATTTGTTGTGCCATGAGATAAGGTTGAGTTGTATTAAAGGTTGATGAGAAATCAATAAACAACAACAAACGTAAAAATGCACCTGGCTTTTCGAAATGAGTGAACACGTTATTGAACAGCCATACTTACTTCTATTGTGCCGGTAAGCAAATTGGTACCGGTCAAAATAGGGATTTGTGTATTTTAGAAGTTGGCATTGGATAATACGTTCAAAACACTTCATTATAATGGACGTTAAAGCAACTGGACGATAATCATTCAGGGAAGCGGGTTTCACTGGGGAAACTTTTCAATGTATGCGAGGTTTAAGTTTACCTCGGTCAATACACAAAAATTGGCCATGGTTTAACATAAAGCTTGGACCTAAACTTTGTCTTTACCTCGACCAAAGGCTGTAGGAATTGTTCATTGGCTCAATTTACAAGAAGACAAGCCTGTATATTGTTGCAAAGACAAGTTGTTCATGTGACAGATATACTTTTATTACAGTGAAATGTCTTCAGAGAATGAAGTTATGCAGAGAATCTTTCTTATTCCCAGAATATTTCTAAACACTGAAACTGCTTTTTTGACGGGATGGATACTTATGAAAATCAAGTGACCCCCTAGCCCCCAGTGCTGTTTGACAAACACAAGACCCCACTCCCTATATACTTTTCACATTTAAGGTGACCGCCTTGATTTTGCCTGCCCCCGGCGGTAGTAATTGAACGCTCTCTAAAAGCAGAGCGTTAGAACACAAATTACTTCATGTACAAAGCAATGATATCTGTTACTTAAGTTTCAGGAACCTCACAATCGTCAGACTAACTTTTCCTTAGGTCTTCACCCTCAGTTATATGATATGGAAGTACCATTTTACAATGGTCTTGGGTGATGTTGAAATTCGATAAATAACATTTGGTTTGATGGCGACACTTTGAAACAAACTCAGAGTGTTTGTTTGACAGCGTAGATTTATCAGAATTGAATGTGTGTAGCTTTTCTGATAGTCAAACTCGATGCTCTGGCACTAATTGACCATGATACATCAAAGCCCCAGTCTTAGCTCTTGAGAGGCAATTGAAATTTGATAGTCCAGTACTGTTCTCATACATTTTGTTACGTTTTTATGTGCTTCTCTAATCACAAGCAATAATAAAGTGGCAATGGGCACCGAAATCTTGAAATAATTCATGCAATTCGCGGTTGTTGTGATGCATTTTATGCAATTATGAGCTCTCGTTTTAATTCGAAAACACACTGACCCAAAACCACACCCCATTGGGCATTTCAAAAAAAAGTGACTCATATACGGCAAAGTCAAAAGCGGGGCAATCCCCTCGACACACCCCTTCCCACACGCTGAAGAAACTGACCAGTCCCTAACAGCGAAATTGACATCAAAGTAAATTACCTCTGTTACAGGTGATGCGACAAAAGATTTTCTAGAGCAGAAAGATATCTTTCTGAAAGAACCTAATGTGTAGAAAAGTATTCATAGAACGATGGCAGCAATGGGGTATTGCAGTTTAAATTGGAAGCTGTACTCAACGCAACGGTGCTAACAGGAGGTTCAATACTTGCTCAACATTTCTCAGTGCACAGTGGGCAAATAGAAAGTCATAAGGCTGCAGTCACAAACATCTCCGTGGGGGGCGGGAGAATCCAAGGAAGTCCTCAGATTTTTTCAAACGCCCCCTAATAAACTAACAATGCGATCAAAACCCCCTTCTGACTTGCTATAATTTTGAAAAACCCCACCTCAAAGGGATTGGACAGAAATTAATGGTGGGTCGCAAGCATTTTTTCGGGAGAGGTCACCATTTTTGCGCAACTATTATTTATAAAAGGCAAAATGTGGCCGATATAATGCTTCGTCCAAAAATATCAAATCATAAACATGCAAGTCTATCGGGCAAACTATTAACATTCCCCCTAAAAACAAGCTATATCTGTATATTTAGCCTATATATGTTTGATAATTCATGTAAATGATTGTACTTTACTTGAAATGATAGGTAAAAAGTGCAAGTGCGTACAAACAATTTTCAGATTTCATTGAGAATGTTGATTCACTAAGTAGTCAATGGAAAAACTATGAACAATATTTTTTCAAATATAAAACTAGCAATATCTGTGCATTTATAAGAGTTTGACAATTAATACAAATGTACTTGATACAAAAAGGGTGTTTGAAAGTGAAGATGGGGACAACAAATATGATGTAGGAATTTAATAATAAATAAAGTACACTTTTAAGGCGTCTAATCTCTGAGACCACAGCTCGAGGCGCACAAATGACAAACTACACTATGTAAAAGTAAATGTTGAAACACTTGGACTGGAGACTGGGCAAAGGGAAAAAAGGTTTATCTATTGTTTAAAGAGAAAAGTCTTGAGGAAATGGCGGAAGGAAAGGGTAGAGTTGGATTGACAAAGGTCAGACAGAAGTTTATTCAAGAATTTAGGGCCGATGTAAGAGAAAGATCTCTCGTCAAAAAACTTTGACCAAACTTTTGGAATACTGAGAAATCGAGAATCTGAGGAAGAGCGGAGTTGTCATTTTGGTGTGTATTGATGTAGAAGCTCAGAGAGATATGGTCCCTTACCAATAAGTGAATTGAAGCAAGTAAATAAACACTTTGTAGAGGATGCGGGAACAAATATGCAGCCAGTGTAGTTGATACGGAGGAAATTTGCTCCTAAGAAAACTTTCATCAAAGTACAGATTTCGATACATTTTACGTAAACCGACTTTGTGAATGTTACGTACCTGACTTCATGAATTCGTGTTAATTGGAAACTGTGACAAACAAGCACAAAGTCATGGAGCTGATGTCAGCATAAGATGATGTCAGCATGTTGGCACAAACAAGTTGGAAGTTCAAAGGTAGACATTTCTAATAAAATCTGTTGTTTTTGCTCGTGGTTAATTAATTTACGAGAGTTTCTCCGGAAGAATAACTTATGGAATTGTTTCACTTATTACGATATGTAAATTATTACCCGCTGATTGCTTTTATAGTTGTTTGTAAGATTAAGTTTTACCTTGGATTATAGTTACCGGTTGAATCGAATTTCCTTTTATAATTAAGTAAAGAAAGCATATATTTAGATGTTAGGTTTGATACAGCAGCCTTTTATCATCAGCGGGCTCTCCTGTAAATCCTTTGTAGACATGTAACTTCTATACGAAAGAATAAACCGGTGTTAACTTTGACGACTGAGAGTCTCTACTCTGTACATGAGTCCCGACGACCTCTCGCATGGTAATATCCCGATGGATGAAAGGAATGAACAGTAATATAGTTTTTGCAGAAGGGGTTGAACATGGTCATACCTTTTAGCATTGCAGACGATAGAAGCGGCATCTTTTTGCACTTTTTGCACTTTGATAAGCTGTTTAGGGCAACCAGAAAGGAGACAGTCACAATAGTCCAAACGAGACAGAACAACGGCCGAGACAAAGGTTTGAGTAGCTTGTGAAGAAAGGAAGTGACCAATTAGTCGGGTCGGAAGGTAGGGTTCCCATGCACCCCATGGATGTATTTTTTTAACGTACATTTTTGTAATCCTTAGGGTCTATATTTAATGAATTTTGATGTTCCCAAATCAAATACTATCCCATGGGGTTCATTTGGCGCCATCTTTGCCGCCATCTTGGATTTCAACAATAGGGTAGGGGTCACGTATTTACCGCTCGACGGAAACAGAAACAATAAAATACTATAAACGTTACATTTTTAGAAAGCCAAGATCATGGCCTTTTCATTGATATATAACTTAATAGGGATAAATTAATATTCGAACGTCGATTAGACTTTATATCGGCCATTGACCGTGAATCGTAAAATTTGCTAAATTTCACACCCAATAATTAAGTTCCCGTTCCTCCAAACAATTTTTCATAAGGTGTTTATATATTTTTTGGAAGAACTCAGTGCAATAAACAAGAAAAACGACATTAAAAGTATGTGTCTTGAGCTTTAGTGGGTGCATGAGCTTGTTTTCTTATTACGCGGTGTGCCATATATCCGTGTGTAACATAAGGGGTAGGGGTAATGTTTCCCTTTCTGTTTCGAATCATGAATGATGAAACCATAAAAATGTTACATTCTTGGAAAGTGCTGCATCAGACCTTTCTAAAAATATATAGATTTATGGGGAAGAATTGCATATTCGAAAGTAACAAAGCTTAAACCTTTCGGTTTGTGTCGATTCTAAGTGATTTTTTAAGAACGAAATTACAACATATGGAGTAGGGGTAATGTTTCCCTTTCTGCCTCGAACCATGAACTATGAAACCATATAAATGTTATACTGTTTGAAAGCTCTGAAAAGGGCATTTCCAAATATGTATAGTTTTATTTGGAAAAGTCCATATTTTAAAGTTACAAAGCTTATGCCTTTGAGTTTGTGTCAATTTTAAGTGATTTTTTAAGAACGAAATTACAACATATGGGGTAGCGGTAATGTTTCCCTTTCTGCCTCGAACAATGAATTATGAAACCATATAAATGTTATACTGTTTAAAAGCTCTGAAAAGGGCGTTTCCAAACATGTGTAGTTTTATTGGGAAAAGTCCATATTTTAAAGTTACAAAGTTTATGCCTTTCGGTTTGTGTCAATCTTAAGTGATTTTTTTAAACAAAATTATAATATCAGGGGTAGGGGTAATGTTTCCCGTTCTGCCTGAAACCATGAATTATGAAACCATATAAATGTCATCATGTTTGAAAGCTCTGAAAATGGCCTTTCCAAACATGTATAGTTTTATTGGGAAAAGTTGCATATTTGAAAGTTACAAAGCTTAAGCCTTTCAGTTTGTGTCAATTTTAAGTGATTTTTTGAACAATACGCACAAAACAGTAAGTCCGTTGGCCAGGTATCGAAATCATCCCCTCTAAGGCATTTTACCCAGTATTATTTGCTGTTAGCTAGTATTCTCAGCTGTCATAATCTGCTTATTTTCCATTTAACTGATGGTGTGTGAGAGTGTAACGACTTGTTTGTGAAGGGCTGTCACGCCCTCAGTAGTAAAATAGGAACGGCTTAGGGGTAACATATTTACCGCTAGTCGGAAATAAAAACAAAAAAGTACCATAACAATAGCTTTATACTTTTTTGATAATTATTCGACTTTAGACGGCGCCAATATTCCGTATGTACATGGCGGTCAGTAGCCGAATCATTCACATAATGAACGTTTATATGGCCTGAAACGTCGGTAAATTCATACAAGCAAACTCTTGTTTGATTTAAGTTGATAGTTTTCCTTTCTTTTTTATTTCGAGTATTTGCCATGGCATGACTTGAACGAACCTAGAAACGAAGCCTGTACGTATCTATATTAGTCCGAGCCTGAGCGTGATCTGAGAGCAAACAGATCCGCAGATAATGCGAACGATCGCCACCGTTACCAACAGACTCATTATGCAGAGCCATGCCCCAAAACGCCCACCCAAACTTGGCACTAATCCTGATCCCGGTCCATTTCGAGCCGGGCTTTAATGGAAGTGCGGTGGCCTTTGAAAGACCCATTGGTTTAGTTTTGGAAGAAAACCCGACCTATCGTCGTTGCTGTGAATGTTTGTGTTGTTTTTAGCCTCCTTTTTGCCTATTTGAAGAATCGTCTTTGCAGCCTTCCATCCTGCGTTCTGTGTAGCGAGTGTCTTCGATCGCTCTCTTCAGTTTGTGATGTACAACTGTCTTGATTCCCGGTGCTTTATTGGGTGTAGAGGTAAATAGTTAGAGATCAGGGTGATAAATTGGTTGCCGCAGTGTCTTTCCAGGTGTTGCCACTTTTGAAGGAATTTAACACTCGGTATTTTGGCCTAGTAAGTATTCTTTAAGGTGTACCTGTAGGCTACTTGGTACTGAATAGGGGCCACTTAGGTTTAAACACATTCGATACTCTTGGCTTTCGCTTATACCCCGTTGTATGAGTAACTGGGATCGGAAATGGGAAAGGCCTAATTAATATCCATCTTTGCTAATATTAATTCTCGTTTGGCTTACATATGGCCACCTCTACTTGTTTCGGTGAAAATTTGACTTTCAATTGGACAAAACATTGAGTATGACTTTCTTCTGTGTGTTATTTAGGCCTATGAAAAATATGAAAATTGCATACATGTTGTTGTCAAATATCTCAAATCTTAGATTTTAAGAGATAGGCTTAGGCTTCCCTGTAATCATACAAATGGAGTAGATTACAGTAATCGAAGGGAATGGTTGACACTATAGAAATACTTATCTCGGACTGCAGGGACCTAACTATAAAAGAACAGCACAGAATACTTGCCGGATGTATTGACTGTCCATGTATAGTACAGGCAGTACTGTACAACATGGAATTTAAAACATACAAATCAAAGAAGTGGCAAATTTTCTCAACTTTTCACAAAGTTTATATTCCATCATTATAATCAGGATTAGGATTTTCCCAATCTATAAATAAACTATTACTTGATTACACCTTGATTCAGCATGACTAATATTTTGCATTTGCCACGCAACCAGCCATGCCCGTCCCTGGGATCGCGAACAATGCCTTTAACGAAGCTTTTGAACGCTTTTTGTGAATTGTGTAAGAATGTCCTCTCTGTGGAGTATAATGTGTGAAGCCGTTGTCTAGCTCGCTTGACTCTGATGATTATGTTGACTTATTTTTTCTCAGCTTCTGGTGGCTGATCTAGCTCGAAAGTTAGATCAATCTAGTCTCTCTGATTCGATCATGCTGGTGGGAATGGTATCTTCAAGCATTGACCCTAAAACGTCCGTTTGTAGGGTCTTTGCTTCAAAGACGTCAGGGTCTAACATTGGTTAAATGTCATCCATGATAAGAAACTAATGATAGATTCACTCACAAGGCATTTTAAACATTGAGGTGTCAATGGGAATATAAGCCTTTTTAGTCATTTTCTGAGGTTTGTCTCGCCTTCTTATTGCTTGGTGTAGAGAGTGTTTGTTCGCCTTCTGTTTACTATTTAGTTGCATAATTTGAATGCATCCTGTGACATTTGGCTTTTCGGGTTTTAGTTCCAGAATTATTTTGCTATTGAATTTTAGTACCCAGTCGAAAATGTAATCCTCATTGGGAGTATATAGCGTTCTGCGTTGTAAAATAATTTCGAAAAATTGATTATGATCTCTTGTTTTCTGGTAAGGAAGGTAAAGTGTTGTCGATCCATCTTATCTTAGTATGGAGAAGCTATATTGAGGATTAATGGTGATTGGTTTTGAGCGATAAAAGATTCTCTCGTGTTCCCGTGTAGTATTAAAAGTAACACTATTAATAGTGAGCTCTGATTTCCCCAGACGGTCACGTGACCGTGCATATATTTACGATATACTGTAAAGTTGGCCATTCCTATCTCCAAAGTGGGTTTCTTTCACATTGTTTTTATTTTCATCACAAGTTTCAATATACTGATATAATATAGCGATAAACAACCCGTATAACTTTGGTACACCACTCGAGCTCGGTTTTGACCATTTCACTCCTTATACACACGACTGAAGTTCGAGCGTATATGTTGTTTACCGGTCGAAACCGTGTGGTATCCTTTCACAGTGGTGCTTTATTGCTTATATATCTCTCGCGATACAATTAAAGAAAAGGGATTGATTGTTGCTGCTGTCATTATCAACTTAGCATGACGACTATGACATCCAATTTAGTGTTTGTGGGTTTGGAATATATAATTTTTTACATATTATAGCTGTTAACTTTCTTTCCCTAATTTGAATTATTGAAATGAGTAAAATGTCTTTCATTAACCACCATTTTAACTTTTTAGTGCTATTTAATGCCTATGAAGTATTTTTCTATGTTCCTTTTAACAAGTAAAAGTCAGTAAAGTAACACAAACTTTTGAGTTTAGGCATTGTCACTGCATAATTTTTGAGTTTACCCCATCAAGCCATATCTTGTTGGAAAAACAACTGCGTTAGTGTTTCAGAGATATGATATTTATGTGGCTTCCTTATTCGCTGCGTTAGGTAGGAGAGGAAACATTACCCATACCCCTATCCCTTAAATGTATATTATAGAGGGATGTACGGCATACCATATATTAGGAAAACAATCGACGCACCCCATAAGTCTCAAGAAGTTACACTCTTTTAATGTTTTTAACTTCTCTATTGCATTAAGTTCTTTCAAATAATATATAAATACCTTGTAAAAATTGTTTGGAGGAACATGAACTTAATTATTGGCTTTGAAATTAAGTAAATTTTAAATTTACATTTCATGTCCGATATAAAATCTAATCGATGTTTGAATATCGATTTATCCCCATTTAGTTGTATACAAATGGTAAGAGGATTATCTGGGCTTTCTAATACTATGTTCAGACAGGGAAAAATTGAAACGCTTCTGCAACACTATTTGTGATTTGTAAACACAGGGGATTAATAGATTGAGTCCGCTTGCGTCCACATACACAAAATTAAGCCATTGTTTTGATGTTTAAGACGTCTTAATGCGCCCTCTCGAGTTCAAAAGGTGTGTATGGCCAAGCATTGTTTGTAACAAGATGGCTGAAATGAACGACGTCGTACTGGCTGTAAAGAATATGAAAGCGGCTCCCCACCTAACTATCCAAAATGTTTTTGTGTCGAGTTTGTCTTTTATTAGTTTCTAAAATGTGTTCCTACATTCTTATCCGATTGTTTGTGTTAATAAAAATGTTTGTTTCGCCTCGCCATAAGCTTTCCCCACACAAACAAAACATTACCGTACACACTAATCCAAACTTCTCTACAAATATCCGAGGCGAAAAAAACATTTTTATTAACACAAACAATCGGATAAGAATGTAGGAACACATTTTTGAAACGAATCAAACACAAACTTAATGACTCTGATCGAATATTTTTGTTCCCAATTAATAAATCAAAGACAATCTCAATTCTCGGTTTCGGCATTTTTTGTCGACCAATAAAAGTCTTTTCATCTTCAATATTCCTAATTCCACCTACGGTATATAATATCCTAACCTCCTGTAACTGTCCTTCTAAACGTTGATTTGCCTTGTGCACCAAAAGAGATGCCGTATTTTATGCCAAACGATGAAAAAATATGTGAAGAAATAATCATGTATCAATCAGTACGGCAGGCGAAACCCGGACGGCCATACCGATTGGGGACAGAGCAGAGTAGATCGAAACGCAAACGGGGTGTTATTATAAGAAAGGCGGTGACTTATTTTAAAGCTGAATAAAATGCTGTCTCTGGTTGTGTAAGTCTGTTGATCGAAATATATATTTTGTTCCCAGTTGATTAATCATGGGGGATGGCAGTCTCGATCTCCCCTTTATGGTTCGATATTTACTGACTCGTTCCCTCTCATTTTTGTCAATCGATGAAAGCATTTTCGTCTTCCATATTCAATATTACTTTGACCGATGTTACATCCTGACCTATACTGTCATTAGTTTTGACCAACGTACAAAGACGTTGCCCATGCGTCCGGTTGATGAGATATTTTGCAAAACGGTGAAGAAATGGGGGCCCGGGAGACATCGATGTCAGTCTTTCCGGACTGTTTACATGTAGCTTAGGGGATATCAAAGGAGATGAATCAGTTAGTTGAATAAAATATAACTTTTCGGACTTATTTTATGTCAATTTTGTCAATGTCGGACTTTTGATTCAATTGAGAAACCAGAATCACCTACAGAGATGTCTGTATTAAACACGGACGCACAATTGGGAATAGTTTGTTGTGCTACTGTCGGTCTCAGTTGCGGTGTCTCTCCCATAAAATTTCGAAGCTATAGGTCTACACTTGTCGTTTCGATTCACAGGTAGCGGTACACCGATGACCAGATATTGTACCGTTCTTAAAACTAGTCTAAGCAATTTTACGACACTGCACTATTTGCCATCGTGTCTCCCCGTGAACGTCCTTGAACCTACATACGTGACCATTGTTTTACTGCGCCCATTAGAGTGTAAACCCCTGCTCGTTCCCAGCAGAATACTTTTTAAAGTTCTGTACATCAGTGTACACTGTGTGTATAAGCCCTAAACCTAGTTTAATTCAATTATGGAAAGGTATTAAAGAATAAAGGGTCGTTACAGTCGCTAAAATTGCGAGAAAAACGGCACTTTTTACTCAAATAGAATAGTCCTATTCACAAGCGCTATTGTTTTAAATCACGTCCAGGGTGTGCTGTTGATTTTCATTCTTTCGTGCGGTCAAATGAAAGGATATGTGCTCCAAACGAATGAAATTATTCGTTTGGAGCACATATCCTTTCATTTGACCGCTCTGTGGAACTCTTCGGATATGTGTTTTGGATGAAAAGAACTCTACAGTGAAAGACATAAACTTCGACGGTCACATAGGTATACAATATCGATTCGATGTGCAAAGATATGCAGATTACAAGTTATTTTAAGAGTTCTCAAAACCAGTAAAAATAATTCTGCGCGCCACTTATTGATAGTTTCTTCTTGTGAACGTCCTTGAATCCGTGACCGCGACCATTGTTTTCGAAGTGTTCGACGGTCGATGATCGGTAGCTTAATGAAGATATATGTTACTGAACTATCGTGTGATTGTTTAATAGCATGGTTAGGTAAGAGACGGTGTAGTCTGTAGAGGCGATACGGCGAAATTCCACGGCCCAAGGGAGCGTACATCGCATGGTTTCTTACAACGAACGAGCCGTCGGTTTCCATAGCTACTACGTGAAATCCGGCCTCACCGATGTCCCGGGCCGATGTCCCTGTCCTGATTCGGAGAACAAGTTTCAAGCTGCGTGTTGAGGTTCAGATGTCCGATTTTTTCATATTCAAAAGGCTTATTGATTTACAGAGAACGCCCGTCTTGTTTTTAGCTTTAACTTAGCACATGATGGCAATTGAAAATTCAAAGCCAAATAGCCAGTGGGAAAAAATTAGACGACTCGCTCTCACCAGCGGTCGAGGTCGTGATGAAAAATAAATCGAAGTCTCTGAAGTCGGTATCATTGCTCCGCCATGTTTATTGTTGGTTGTACGGCCAGTTTAAAGTCACAGACTTTCTTCACGGTAAAATTCATATAGTAGTAGTAGTAGTAGTAGTAGTAATTTATTATAGTGACTAGTGATAAACACCAAGCCACAACGGGCTTATTAGTCACTTTAAAATAAAGTTAAATACATGTGAGGAAAGATGTTCCTAGAAAATCTAAATACAAACAATTACATTTTCACAGTACAAATCAGGTAAGTCATTTGAAAACCAAGATCAACGGCTGAAAATTAACGCGTTATATATGTTAGCGATTGTCGTCTTTTGTAAGCTTTACAAATGAATTTGATTGTACGCCCACTGGCGCTATTAATTAAAAAATCGAATTTCTGAACATCTGAGTAATCTTCAAAGCTTCTACAAATATCATAAACAGCATCAAATAAAGTTGTCCGGTAATCATTGTACAAAGAACAATGTAATAAAAAATGCATTTCATCCTCAAGGGCGTTGTCGTTACAATAAATACATTTTCTATCTTGTACAATTTTTCCTCTATATCTGCCAGTTTCCACACGGAGTGGTAATATCCCAAATCTAAACTGAGCATAAAGTGAGCGGGTACTTCTCTCTAAATTATATAATAAATAGTTTTCCCTTTGATAGGCCCTTTTAAAAATCTTATAGGTACGTAGTTTGGGTTGGTTGTTTACTTTGTCAGACCATTGAATTACTCTGTCTGCTTCAACTTTTTCTTTAACTTTTACCAGATCACAACAACCTCCATTTTCCAAAACATCGATATCTAAGTAGTCAAAAATTTCATGCAATTCATAACTAAAATTAGTAATACATAAAGAGTTGTCCCATAAGAAAATTCGTTTACACAATCGGTTATGATCCATATTCACCAGTCTATTCCAGTATCTGACCATGTTGGTCCAGTGTCTAGTTTTTGATGAAATCCAACAAGTATCACCTTCAATGGCATATAATTGCCATACCGCGAAGTTCCCTGTGCATTTCAATATGTCTATTTGGAAGCAAAAGCACCACGGACATTCGATCGATGGTGATGAACTTTCTCCAGGCCGTGACATGTCACCAGTTACGAACTTTACCGGTTTTCGATACGAAAGATGCAATATATTATCAGCGTTGTTCACGTTGTGTTTTGAGTCTGATGATGTTGAATATAACAGGAAAACACTAACGATTAGAGTGACGATAGAAACCATGCCCGATACGGAAAAATTGACATCAACTACTTGCATTGAGCAGTGACCTGAAACTTCAGACTGATATATAAATGTCGACAATATAAAACATTGAAATGCCGGAGAGAGAGAGAGGGAGAGAGAGGTTTACGCTGTCGCGAACTGACTATACTCTTTCGGATATGACTTCGGTGTAGACGATACACAGACATCGAAAAGGTACACCTACTTTCCAGAAATTCGACTACTCTTTAAATAAAGAGTAGAACAAATCCAAAAGTGTTGGTTGAAGTAAATCTTCAGATGTTGGTTTTCTAAAGTTAGATAATACTTACAGAAATATGGTCGTCATAGTCTTCTCTAAAAACTATTATCTTCAACACCACGTTTCTTATGATCGGTGATGTCATTTTTATTATTTTTACAAACTTTCAATGCATCAAACGCCATAAGACTATCTCATCTGCCTGTCAAGGAGTTACAATATATTTCCAAGGGCTGGCACACGATGTAACTTACGTGTCGTCCGTCGAGCGGCCGGTGGCAGTGTCACAGATTGTTCCGTCTGTAATCGCGGCCACTTTGATTTTGATGTGACACCAACGTGCGTTTTAGGTTTTTTTGTTACCTAATTTGTCGACCTCACAAAATTTCACAGTCCATGCTTTGAAGCAGTCTCAACATGGCAAACATGTCTTGCTTAAATTTCATCCTCGTCGTTCGAAATTAAATTCGACCACTAAATTATTTCGGCAGTTTTAATTTCCTATTAATTCGACGTTTTTCAAATCGTAATTATTTTTTTTCTGGTCGAATTGATAGGGTTTTTGGTAGCAAGCTTATCTCTTCGTCGGACCAGTATACCGCGAGATGTAGTACTGTGTTCGGCAGCCAATGCGAAAGTGAATATTGTATGTTGGTTGTTGTTTGTTTTATGTTACAAATACCTGTCGCGTGAGGGCGTTTGAAACGCTTCTGAAGCGGCTCAGTCTGTCCACACAGCGATTTGCGGATAGAGTTAATCCTTACAACAGCTCTGGTCGGGCCGACTAAACCGTCTCAAATCTGAAACGCTTCAGAACCACTTCGGAGTGTCCACACATAACTTTCTGTGTCAGTATTGGCCCAGAACCGTTTCAGAGGCGTTTCAATGGCCTGTGTATGAACGGCATATAAGAGTGTATTGTTTATGGTGCTTTTTTGTTTTGTTTCCGACTAGCGGTAAATATGTTACCCCTAACCCATTCCTATTTTACTACTGAGGGCGTGACAGCCCTTCACAAACAAGTCGTTACACTCTCACACACCATCAGTTAAATGGAAAATAAGCAGATTATGACAGCTGAGAATACTAGCTAACAGCAAATAATACTGGGTAAAATGCCTTAGAGGGGATGATTTCGATACCTGGCCAACGGACTAACTATTTTGTGCATATTGTTCAAAAAATCACTTAAAATTGACCCAAACTGAAAGGCTTAAGCTTTGTAACTTTCAAATATGCAACTTTTCCCAATAAAACTATACATGTTTGGAAAGGCCATTTTCAGAGCTTTCAAACATTATGACATTTATATGGTTTCATAATTCATGGTTTCAGGCAGAACGGAAACATTACCCCTATCCCTGATATTATAATTTTGTTTAAAAAAATCACTTAAGATTGACACAAACTGAAAGGCATAAGCTTTGTAACTTTAAAATATGGACTTTTCCCAATAAAACTACACATGTTTGGAAACGCCCTTTTCAGAGCTTTCAAACAGTATAACATTTATATGGTTTCATAATTCATTGTTCGAGGCAGAAAGGGAAACATTACCCCTACCCCATATGTTGTAATTTCGTTCTTAAAAATCACTTAAAAATTGACACAAACTGAAAGGTATAAGCTTTGTAACTTTAAAATATGGACTTTTCCTAATAAAACTACACATGTTTGGAAACGCCCTTTTCAGAGCTTTCAAACAGCATAACATTTATATGGTTTCATAATTCATGATTCGAGGCAGAAAGGGAAATATTACCCCTACCCCATATGTTGTAATTTCGTTCTTAAAAATCACTTAAAATTGACACAAACTGAAAGGCATAAGCTTTGTAACTTTAAAATATGGACTTTTTCCAATAAAAGTATACATATTTGGAAATGCCCTTTTCAGAGCTTTCAAACAGTATAACATTTATATGGTTTCATAATTCATGGTTCGAGGCAGAAAGGGAAACATTACCCCTACCCCATATGTTGCAATTTCGTTCTTAAAAAATCACTTAAAATTGACACAAACTGAAAGGCTTAAGCTTTGTAACTTTCAAATATGGACTTTTCCCAGTAAAACTATACATATTTGGAAATGCCCTTTTCAGAGCTTTCAAACAGTTAACATTTATATGGTTTTATAATTCATGGTTTCAGGCAGAACGGGAAACATTACCCCTACCCCTTATATTATTATTTTGTTAAAAAAATTACTTAAAATTGACACAAACTGAAAGGCACAAGCTTTGTAACTTTAAAATATGGACTTTTCCCAATAAAACTACACATGTTTGGAAACGCCCTTTTCAGAGCTTTTAAACAGCATAACATTTATATGGTTTCACAATTCATGATTCGAGGCAGAAAGGGAAATAATACCCCTACCCCATATGTTGTAATTTCGTTCTTAAAAAATCACTTAAAATTGACACAAACTGAAAGGCATAAGCTTTGTTACTTTAAAATATGGACTTTTCCCAATAAAACTATACATATTTGGAAATGCCCTTTTCAGAGCTTTCAAACAGTATAACATTTATATGGTTTCATAATTCATGGTTCGAGGCAGAAAGGGAAACATTACCCCTACTCCATATGTTGTAATTTCGTTCTTAAAAAATCACTTAGAATCGACACAAACCGAAAGGTTTAAGCTTTGTAACTTTCGAATATGCAATTCTTCCCCATAAATATATATATTTTTAGAAAGTTCTGATGCAGCACTTTCCAAAAATGTAACATTTTTATGGTTTCATCATTCATGATTCGAAACAGAAAGGGAAACATTACCCCTACCCCTTATGTTACACACGGATATATGGCATACCGCGTAATAAGAAAACAAGCTCATGCACCCACTAAATCTCAAGACACATACTTTTAATGTCGTTTTTCTTGTTTATTGCACTGAGTTCTTCCAAAAAATATATAAATACATTATGAAAAATTGTTTGGAGGAACGGGAACTTAATTATTGGGTGTGAAATTTAGCAAATTTTACGATTCACGGTCAATGGCCGATATAAAGTCTAATCGACGTTCGAATATTAATTTATCCCTATTGAGTTATATATCAATGACAAGGCCATGATCTTGGCTTTCTAAAAATGTAACGTTTATAGTATTTTATTGTTTCTGTTTCCGTCGAGCGGTAAATACGTGACCCCTACCCCATTGTTGAAATCCAAGATGGCGGCCAAGATGGCGGCAAAGATGGCGCCAAATGAATCCCATGGAACACTATTTGATTTTGGGAACATCAAAATTCATTAAATATAGACCCTGAGGATTACAAAAATGTAGGTTAAAAAAATACATCCATGGGGTGCATGGGAACCCTACCTTCCGACTAGACTAGATAGAGATAATCTTATTCAATGTATGCAGCTTTGAAAATGTTCCGCACATGTTCACATATATTCAACTTCGAGTATGACTCCTAAGGGTTTTTTACACTGGAGGCGAACATTATATCAAACTAGCCTAAATTTATGGACGAAGGGAGAGATAATTTTAGTATTGTCAGTTCTTTTTTTTCAATCATTCCACAAGATGCCATCCGCTGCTTGATGTCAGTGATGCAAATTTGCACAGATTCAGTGGTTGGCTAAATTTCATCTATAGTAGCTCCCTTGTTTACTTGATTGTCATAGGCAAAGGTGTGGTCATTTAATGAATCTTTTCTGACTGGGTTGAAAAGAGGATCAGTGTAAAAAACAAATAGAACAGGACCAAGAACAGAGCATTTGGGGACACCAAAGGGATAGACCAAAAATGTTGTTTCACAAAGTATTATTTCTCATGGTAGTCTACAGGTAAACTATTAAAACCCTCACTAGCTTTATCTTTTAGCATTATTATTATGATCTTACTTTCAAGCTAAATCAAGTTTGTGAGAATGTACTAATTTAGGTTTGTGTATACACTTAGTATTAACTACCCGCTGAAACTGCATATGCAGTTTTTAATAAGCTAAAAATTAAATTTTTATTAAATGTTTGCCCAAACATTAAATCGCAGCCTCATGCGGAAAAGTAAAATTTACTGGATACTGTGCATATCTGCACTGAAAACATTATCAACAGTTGCAGCTCTGCCCCGATACTAGGCATATTTGTTTGTTTGCTTTTTACAAAAAAATCATACAATTTTAGATGTTTGAGAGACAAAAGTAATGAAATGCGACAAAACAGTTCTAGATTTTGTTCAATTACATTATTACTAACATAAGAACAATTGGATGGCGTTAAAATGTTATTCATTTTTCACTGAATTACCCACCAATTCTTGGAATCGTAAAGAGTAAAAGGGAACCAAATAATTTTCAGCCCCCCCCCCAGGTAGAGCAAAACTTTCAAGTTCCCCCTCTACTACCCCCTTAAAATTTCGAATTCCCCTGAAT
>LD414928.1:0-12380 GCA_001465055.1 Ptychodera flava
GTTTTTTAATACTTTTATAGTGATATCCACATGCCGGCGGAAAGTTGTCAGTCTTTTTGAGGAGCTATTCGTGACCGAGGAAGTGCGGTCACGGCTCATGGCAAGTGTTAGACAATCGGTCGATTTATACATTTCTCTAGAAAGATATACAACCTCTTCAATATAGCTTTGAAATTTATTTAAAGGCAATAATCAACTCTGTTGTTCAAGCCGGCTTCACGCTTTGGTTGATACACAACGATCGAAACGAAGGTTACCTGCACATGTACAGTAACTGTGACGGGCGTTTAGATTAGGAAAATTATTTGCAAATTTGATAACGCTGTCACACTCTGTATTTCATTTTTGATATATTTTATAGTTTGTTCCTGAAATATTGATGTCAAGAAAGCTTCAACTGCACGCTCGCGCATGGTCGTATGTATGTACATGAACGTCAATGGTGGTGTCGTGTGTGAATACGAATATTTTCCTCGGTATTATCAACACATAGTGACTCATTATGCCCAAAACGGATGAAATACGTTGGCTTCTACACTAGACTTAACTACGAGGAATTTTAATCATGGATAAACATTTTGCAGTACTTAATCAAGAGCTCAACAATTGCAAACTATTACGATAGGTCAAGTAACGATAAAGGTTTTGTTAATATCAAAACAAGCAAGTATTTGCTCAACTCCATGACAATCGATATTGACTAAATAGTTACCACAATATTAATAATTTGTCTTACAACAACTTTGTTATACTCAACATATTAGTCCGCTGGATTTTGTTGACTAAAGAGTCGTCGGGGACTCATATATTTGTCGTCATTAGAATGTTTTCCATTCCGTTCGTTTCAACATAAAGTATAATATCATTCTAAAGGATGCTTCATCAGACGAGAAATAAGGCTTCCAAAGTCCTTCATATCCTGTGAGTAAGGTAACTTCTTGGTGTCTTTTTCGGTGTAGCGTGAGCGACTCAAGTCAGACAGGAAGGCGCGGCAAATATGTCCCTGGAGAAATGAAACAAATTAGAGGCTATATATGTTTACGTCATGTTCGCAAATGTTTCGAAATTAATGTACAACTTGTCCCAAAAATACAATGTCATTAGCGGGTATAGCGTTCTATGTAGTAAAGTTTGTATTTTGATTCTAGATATTACTTTTTGCAAACTGGCTTAAGAGTTGAAGTTAGACATCATTGCAGGGTCTTGACTGCGGTAGGAAAACTTGAATTACAACCAATAGACTAAATAACGACATCTTATGGCTCATCCAAAAGCTAAGGAAAATCTGAAAACCAAGGTAATCCGACAAGTTTTTTCATGCATATATACTTGACGGAAAGAACTGACCTGCGCATTCATTGCCAAGACAATTGCGTCTTCGGATACACGGCCGTGTATTATTTTATTTTCGTGAAGAAAGTCTAGAGACTTCGCAATATCGACAGCGATTACGAGGAGCTCCTTCGCTGTAAGTTTACCATGCAGTGCCTTATCATTCTTTTTAAGCGGCTCAACTAGTTCGAAAGATGACATCATGAGAGCTCCGGGGACGACAGGGTTCACTCTCATCGTTTTATGTAGCGCAGATGCTGAAAAATAAACATCAGTTGTGTGACGCAGGTACTCGGTTAGGAAACGGAGCCAAAGGTTTCTCATGAGTTCAACACAAATCTGCAGAGGACGCCAATGGTTGGACTAGACAATACTAAACAACATTGGTGGGTTTTTTTGATGACCTGGTGTATTGTCCCATGCTATACCTGTAGTGGCAGTTCCCGATCATTCATTGCAAAGGACAATTGACGGTGTAACACATAAACTCGGCTGCAAGTACTTGCTGTCACTGGGCAGAGAAGACAAAGTCACGAAAATTTACTTAATGAAGTTCATTTATTTCCCCCTCTCTTTTGATCACATAGGCGATAAAAATATAAACCTGTGGCTTTTCTTTTTTATCATTTTAAACAGCCTTATGATACCCAATCAAATAGACTTGTTCAGTCAGTCTGCCGTTTTTTGGATAAAGGCTTGTAACAATAGGCACATAGCAAGTGGGTATTGTTGCTTTCAAATTCCTCAGTTTCGTCCCTATCATCGTATCGACGTCCGTTGTCTTGTGAACTCGGCCAAAGGTATGACAATTTTTTTGTTATTACGTTATTTAAAATTACTGCGACTTGAACTGAAATTGACGGGTTATATACTGAAAGCGAAAAGTTTATTAGAGTACAAGCGCATCGCTAAACCTGAAATGGTAAAAGCACAACTGACCATCGATCAACTGTTAGGCCATTTTATAATTAAAGTACGAAATAATTCAGACTGGCATCTCCGGACACCATTTTACCCTGATCAATCCCGTCCAGGGCACATGTACGCAATCTTTGCTTCAGAAAGTAATCTGAACAACGACGGTTAAAATTAGTGACACACACATTCTGATGTCGGCCATACGGAAATTGAAAGTGGATCCACATCCATTTCAATTTGAGCTTTTTGAGCTTCCGATCTCAAACGAGGGAGAACCGGTACAGTCTTAACATGAAGATTTGCACATTTACTACAATTGATCATATAACTATTCATTACCTGTGTCTAACTGCATTGGACTTTTTATGGTTTCCGTCGTTGTTCGCATTGTTGATTGTTGTCTGGGTTTCTTCTTAACATTGATGACAGATATGGTGTAGAGGATTGGGTTCATTGCAGAGTTGACAGGCAAGATGAAGACTGCTGTCCAAGCGTATACAGATCCCGGAATTGTGACTGTGTCAGTCAACGCCAGTATACCCATTACAGTGATCGGAACCCAGCAACAGAAGTCAGTCAGTACTATCAGTGTCATGCGTTTGGCAATTTTCGTTGCATTCTTTGTATTTCTATTGGAACTTACACCAGCCGCTGTCGTTGAAAGTTTTACAGCCATATACATTGCAATATAGCAGGCAAAAATCAATATAAATGAAAGAAAATTGGCAAATAGGAAAACTGTCACAGAAAACTCCCATCCGGGTGTGCGCTCATTGGTCAGATGTAGAGACAAACAAACAGGGGAACGACCATAGTAATTATCACCAAAGTAGGGAATGCCAACAAGTGGAAGAAAACTTAAAACCGCTACAACAATCCAACCGACAATAATCATAGATACGGCTGTCTTGAGCTTGATACGAATGAATTTCATAGGAAAGACGATAATTAGAAATCTGTCGAGCGTGATAATCGTTAGGGTATATACAGAGACTTCACTCGATAACGCAGCTAGAAAGCCAGCAAATTTACAGAGAGGACTATTTTTCCAGAATGCGTCATAAGTGACGTAAACACCACGGTAATACACATCAACAGAGGCTATTATCAACATGTATATCCCCATCAAGAAATCAGCAAGTGCCAAGTTCCAAATTAGAAACGAAGGCACTTTATTTAGGTCATTTTCCTTGATACGCCAAATAATGACAAAGATGTTGCCAAGAAAAGCTGATATTCCAAGGATCCAAATAGACCATCTTAGAACTTGATTGGCCATGAGATCTTCACAAGAGGAGAATGGATCAGCAAGTGGTGTGCACACATCTACGTCCTGATGTTTTCTGACCATACAGCAATATCGGTAAGCATCTGTATGTCTGTAATCATGGCGGAATATTATTAAACAGTAGAAATATGTTTGCAATGCAGTGTAATAGTGTATCGCTAATATTGATCATAGATGAATGAGGTCGAGAAAGTACTACTGTGAAGTGTTGAACAACAAGAATTAACTAGTCTTGCGCTGAAAAATTTCTGACTGACAACTCCCATGTACGTTGTACGAGAAAATACTTTGTTTCTTTAAAGTGGCACTCACACTTGGTAACATTTTAGCGCACATTTTTTCAATGCCAACGGTCGATATTTGACGTGGCGACTGAGCGTGGATCACGAGATATCGATAAAAACATGTCCTCAAAAAAGTAAAAGTTTGAATTCCGGTGGCCCACCTTAATTCAGCTTCCGAACATCGAACGTTCGGCACTGTGGCCATTGTCAACTAAGCTATGGAGTACGAGTCTACGCTAACGCTGCTGTATGCCACAGTACCACTCACGTTGGTTATCGGTCATGCCCCCTGGGAGAAAACTGAGTCTTACTGACTTTGCGAAAAAACAAAAAACAATTTTTGCTGATTCGACCAGAATTCGCATAGATGAGTAGCACAGTAACGTGCGGTTGATACATAGCTGCCGCCGAGTGGTATGCATAGACGCATACCACGCGCGCGGCGTACTGTGTGGCAGACGACAAAATGTAGTCATCAGAGGCGGCTAATATTTGACACGTAAAAACTGATGTTTATGTGGTATTGGTTAAAAATATAATAGAACTGACTGAGAATAACGAACACGATAAAAACTAAGGAGAAGTTTTAAAAACTTACCTGAAGTGAAGGCATAATGTTGTATATAAAGTCTTCGCAGTGGGAGGTAAAATTGCGTCGTTCGAACTTATTATGGACTCCCTAGAATATCGTCAATCAGCACAAAAACAAACCTTCGGGGGATTTTGGGTCACAATCAGAAACGATCGTAAAACTTCGGGATGTGAAAAATACGCTCGGGAAATGACATATTTTTATCGATATCTCGCGATCCGCGCGCAGTCGCCACGTCAAATACCGACCGTTGGCATTAAAAATGCTTTTTCAAATGTTAGCAAGTGGGAGTGCCTCTTTAAAGAGATGCAAGGTTTAAAGCATTCCCTTTGTGGCAGGGCATTAAAAATGCTTTTTCAAATGTTAGCAAGTGGGAGTGCCTCTTTAAAGAGATGCAAGGTTTAAAGCATTCCCTTTGTGGCAGGGCAGGAACAAGGTACTCACATTTCTTGTAAGCTTTCCAACGGTTGAAATACGGAGGTGCTTTCCACGTCAAATGCATTTTCTGTAACGTTCCTATAAATATCGAATTATTCGATCAGTTACTTAATATAGGTAGTTTTGAGTCAGTTTTGATTGTTTTGATTTGTTTCACGTTTTTGCTATAGGCATGTTTCACGTTTTTGCTATAGTATATTGCAATCTGGAATGACCGCTGCGCTTTGAAGGAAGCAAATTGTTTAAGTGCATTTTGGCATGACTCCAGCATTCAAATAAACGCTTAGGTTTGGTGTTTGAAAGCTGACTATGTTAAAGAAGTAGCTATATAAAAACTTTAAATGCCCTATTGGGTTCCCAGTCCGATCCGACTTGATCATAGATGTTACTGGCCAAAATTCGATGATATCTATAATGTGAGGTACCAACCATCGCTCATGCGGACAGGTTTTGCTTGTCTTGGAATCACGCTCGATTGTGAATCAACAACTGGTTGAAAACATTCTACACGTGCGCAAATCGCAAGACAGAAAGACAACCTTGTAAGCAGTGAAAACCCAATGGAATTCTGTCATATTTTTCGTAAGTTACATATTTTTTAAAATCGCTCTCAAAAATTTGTGATTTCCGAAGTTTTCTGGGCATTTTTTCTGTCCTTTTTAGAGGACCTGGAGAAGATGAATGAGATTTTTCATGTTGAAACCGCTAATTTTCCCAGTGACCTGAATACATCACCTAACAGTTCCACCCACAACCAAGTCGGGAACGCGAATGTATGGATTGGGTTTTTATGCATAGCCTATTTTCCGTCTTTTGACAAATAGGATTGGCTTGTTTGATCTAGAAAATGGAGGAGGTGAGTGGTGATAGACCCTCTGAGGAGAAGCATATCTCCTTGCTGACACGTCTATGCTGTGTGTGTGGCACACAAGACCTAAAAGCGCCTGCACATGTCAATCTTTATGCCAATGAACTCATGAAGGTGTGCCAGTGCCACCACAATGTGGATCACGTCCGTCCAGGCCTTTCCGACACCCCCCCCCCAATGGTAGTACTTACGTACGTGTACGGCAAATCGTCGGCATACGACCACAAAATTACCTCTGAAAACTTTCACGCTGCACAATTCGATAACCCTCTGCTGGGTACTAGTTATCCGACTGCTGCAGTCTTTTTGTTGAGGCTTTCTGTTTGTTCTCTATTGCCTTTATCAATGCGACAACGCTAAATGTTTTGCCGTCGCTAGCCATTGTTTACGTATTGGTTTTGAAATTCGCTGGATATTGCCGGGTCAAGTCAGGTCGTAAGCCATGTGCGCATGAGCACCAAATTTACCCAGCAGCCTCGGCGAAAAGTCATACGGCCATAGGGCTCTATGAGCAAAGTTGTTTGTTTGCAATGATGTGATTGTAATATGGACGGTAGCTAAAAGGCGATACGTTACTTTAAAGCACATGGCTTCCATAACATGTGTTTGAAGTCTTACATATATTGGAGGATTCCAAGGTCATGAAATGCACCAATCTTCACCATCATGATTTTGTTTCCTGACAGGAATCTAGAGAAGAATTAAATATTAATTAGGATTAAATGAGAATATGTGGTAAATTAAGTAAATACGATAATGATTTCGTGTAAGCAAGGAAAGACCGTGGGCTAGAGGGGGTCTACGTGCACCCCACCCCCCACAGGATAACAAACCTGTATTTTTCAGAAGCCTTGGGATCCCTAGAATACGAAATGGAATTTTAACAGAAAAAATATAGCGACTCAATAGCTGTTATGGTCATGTTTTGAAGGGTACCGCAAAATCACCATTTTCCAACCCAAATGCATTTTTGTCAAATCTGTCTTCTTGTAAGTCATGTGCTGAGCTTTTTTTTAACATAACCCCATTTGTTTGGTATCATTAGAAAGGGAATTTATTCTTCTTTAAGGTGACATATTGTACTATGCAACATCTTTGGTCATATATCATGAATTCTATACATGATATTGCATGTTACAATACGTCACTCTAAAGATTGGTAAGTTATCTTGATAATGATACCTAACAAGTGAGGTTATATTCAAAGTCAAGCTCAGCAGATTACTTACGAGAAGACAGATATAACAAAAATGCATGCAAATCTGCAACACTGTGGTTTTGCGATAGCCTTCAAAATATGACTGTTACAGCTAAAGAGTCCCAATATTTTTCTGTTAAAAGTCTATTTGATATTTCTTACATGTCCGTGTACCACATAAAACAGCAAAAACGGACAGATTTATATGTGTAGGTTAAGAAATGGTAGAATTTGATTTTAGCTATGACTGCAAGTTTCAATATAAACTTTGGGGTATGTGGTAAGTTTTGGTAATATATCTTGAAAAATTATACAAGATATTGCATGTAACAATACGTCATTTTAAAGATTATTTAATTATCTTTATAAGATACCTAACAAGTGAGGTTATATTCAAAATCAAGCTCAGCAGATGACCTATATGAAGACACGTTTAACAAAAATGCATGCAAATCTGGAACACTGTGGTTTTGCGGTACCCTTCAAAATATGACTGTTACAGCTGTAGAGTTCCAATATTTTTTTCTGTTAAAAGTTTATTTCATATTGCTGACATGTCCCTGTACCAAATAAAAAAGATTTAATCGCAAAAACGGCCAGATTTTTTGTGTCCAGCTAAAAATGTTGTAGAATTTGATTTTAGCTTTGACTGCAATTTTCAATGTAAACTTTCGGGTATTGGGTAAGCTTTGGTCATATTTCATAAAAACTATACTAGATATTGCATGTTACAAATAAGTCAATTTAAAGATTAGTAAATTATCATTGTAAGAATACCTAACAAGTGAGGTTATATTCAAAATCAAGTCAGCAGATGACCTGTATGAAGACAGGATTAACAAAAATGCATGCAAATCTGTATCACTTTGATTATGCGGTACCTTTCAAAATATGACTATTACAGCTGTAGAGTCCCAATATTTTTTCTGTTAAAAGTCTATTTAATATTTCTGACATGTCCCTGTATCAAATACAACAGATTTCATACAAAGCATTGCATTTTTTATTATACGAAGCTAAAAAATTGGTAGAATTTGAGATTTACTGTAATTTGCAATGTTAAATTTTAGGGTATGGGGTAAGTTTTGGTCATTTTTCACAAGAAGATATTGCATAATACAATAAATCATCTTAAAGAACAATAAATTCAGTTTCTAATGATACCAAACAATTGAGGTTATGTTAAAAAATAATTTTGAGCACATGACTTACAAGAAGACAAATTTGACGAAAATACATTTGGGTTGGAAAATGGTGATTTTGCGGTACCCTTCAAGACATGACCATAACAGCTATTGCGTCCCTATATTTTTTCTGTTAAAATTCCATTTCGTATTCTAGGGATCCCATGGCGTCTGAAAAATACAGGTTTGTTATCCTGCGGGGGGGGGGGGGTGCATGTAGACCCCCTCTAGCCCACGGACTAAAGATCATGTTCAACTAAGCCTTGGTCAATTTCCGGTAAAAACAGTACATTTTTTTGTTGTTGATATTTCAATAGTAAACTTTAATACATATACTGTTAGACAAACATACAAATGCCGGTGCTCTCTCGTATCTAAGGTTAAAAACAATGTTACTCTGCACACTGTATTGATATTGTTATATCACCATATTATATTTGAATGCCAAAACAATTGCAATGAAGTAATAAACGTCGACGTAAAATAATTCTCGATTTTGACATTATTTGGACGAACAATATTTTCGCTTTCAACAGAATAATTTCGAAGAACGAAACATGTGAGTCCGACAGACCAACACAACAGGAAGCAGCACGCAATTCAATATTATGCTTTTCTGAAATCCATTCTCTATATATTTAACTAAAAACACATTCTGCTTCACTATACAAAACGTAGATTGCCAAAGGTTATGAGTGGCTAGTGCACAAAACTACGGTATAAACTGCTATTTGATAAATGTTTTTTTTTAGTCATCTAAGCATCGGCAAAGAATTATGAGAGCAATAAAACGTTGACAGACATAGGAAAAAACTATCACGAAAGATTTACATTTCAGCTGTAGCTCATTTGTGTACTTTTCATGAAGGTTCACTGTCAGTGAGCTTTTCAAATACTTGTTGGCAGTGTCATAGAGTAGTATTTACAGTAGAAAAATTTTAGATCAACATAGGGACATTGACATTCCACAGAGGCGGATACATAAATTCATTATCCCTTTTACGAATGATTTTACAATGGTTTAATTTGCAAGAAATCTAAAAAAATAAGAGAAAATGATCTCACAATTTCTTCAGGTTGTGCAATCCATGAAATGTGTCTTCAAGCAATACTTGAATGTCATTTGCTTCAAGATTCCTGTCAAAATAATAACCAGGGTTAGCAGAAAGACGACATAAAACGCATATAAACATAACGTTGCCTATTTAAAATGTGAAAAATATTAAGGTCATGAAGTATGCATTAAACTAATGGTTGCATGTATTAAAATATTAGAAACAGGTAGCGAATGATATCAATAGGAATACTTACAGCAGGTATAGATTTGCGAGGAACCTAAACTTTTTCGGTTGGATGCGAGTTATTGAATTACGCGATATGTATCTGAAATAAACAAAAGCACCAATCATCAATGTGTTCATAATCGAGTAGTTACGCATGTATGTATGTTTTTTTACTGAAGATTCTCGATGGGATTCAATATCACAACGTACGGTACCCACTCACCCTTAAAAGGAGTGGTTAATCTTACGGTACATTTTTTTTAAATGACACGTCCTCACGCTGTAACTTTTATGAAGCTTCAGCAAACACAATCGCTATGACGCATCGTTCACAAACCTGAATCAAAGCAATCAGTATATAGCTTAACTCGCTGACTGACTGACTGACTGACTGACTGTATGTATGTATGTATGTATGTATGTATGTATGTATGTATGTATGTATGTATGTATGTATGTATGTATGTATGTATGTATGTGTGTATGTGTGTATCTATGTATGCATGCATACATGCATGCATGCATGTCTCTATGTCTGTATGCACGTATGTATGTATGTATGTATGTACGTATGTATGTATGTATGTATGTATGTATGTATGTATGTAAATATGCATGCATGCATGCATGGATTGATTGATGGATGGATGGATAGAGAGATGGATTGGTGGATAGATTGATGTGTGGCTGTCTCGATGTATTTATCTCTATTTAACTATCCGCCCGTCCGTCCGTCCGTCCTTCCGTCCACCCTTCTATCTATCTATCTATCTATCTATCTATCTATCTATCTATCAGGTTGTTCAAAATGAAGTATATATCACGAAAAACAATCTTTTACCAATGATACGAGGTAGTAACAGTTGTACGGAGAGAGTGTACAGATGTATTGGTACAACTTGATGTAGGTGACTCGAGCTACTGACCATTTCAGGTTCAGGTTTGGTAAGATTACAATCTATGCATTATCTATTGTAAAGTACATTAAATTTGTACTCACAATTCTGCTAACAATCGGAGATCCTCAAAGTCTTGTTCCTCAATATCAAATGAGGTTCCGGACAAATTTCTGTACATATTCGTAAAAGGTAAAATATCTTGATGACTGACTTTACGACGATGAGAATCGTTGTGAAACAATATATGTCGTTTGTGATTATGCTGACATGTCAAAACAACTTGGGATTTGAAGGAATTACAAACCACGTTTTCATAAACATGCATTTGATGCAAATACTGATTTAAGCTCACCATCGTTGAGGCTTGTTCAATATCATCAAATTCTCATTAAAATTGCGATCTTACCTTTGGCCGTTGTCAAATTGTAGATGCATTAATTTGTCAATTTACAATTATACTTACAGTTTCTTCGTGTTTTGACCGACAGAGGCTGGGAAGACACTCATGTTCCGGTTGGTACAGTCAATTGCAGAACCATGACACACACAAAAATCGGGACAATAATCATCTGGAATGAATACAGCTTAACTATAAGTCGAGACCATGCAGAGGTTGCAAATTTCTGGCTTATGAATTCGAAACAGATAAAAAAGTAGTTCAGCGTCATTGACGTGAAATAGCTGAAACCATTAAAGTTTGACCTTTGCAACATTATCTTACCATAATTACCGATTGAATATGGTAACATAAAGAGCTGAGATATAGGTTTCTCCATTTAATATTCCGTAATATTCCTTACCACACAACAGCTCGTCATCTCCATACAGACATTGTTTAATTCCATCGCATCTTTCCGATAACGGTAGGCAATTCTTCATTCCATGGCAACGGTAATTACCAGAACAGTTGTATGATTCTACATAAATTTAACGGAAAACAGCGTAATTTAATATTGTAACAATGCAATTGATAAAACTGCAGTAAAAAGATAAGATAACATTTAAAGCCATAATGAATTCCACATATTCTATATGGCAATAGAAAGCATCACAGGATTCAAGACACGTTGGCATAACTCGCGATATAGCACGCAAAAGGGCACCGATAACGTGCCTATATGTTGTCTTTACAAGATAATGAGAGCAGTCATCATTTTGTGATCGATTACCTATAGGCACGTCTCAGAAAGATACGCGGAATAAAGTACTGTCTCTTTTGAAGAGTATAAAAAGAATACAAGATTTTGATAATTCAAATGCAAGTAGTCGTGGCTCATCGTCAATGTTGCTATAACTAACTTCAAGATATCCGATCACATTCAATCTTCTCTCGCATCGTTTCAATTTTTGACGATTTAAGCTCTACATCAAGTTGATATCGACTTTATAAGGCGAATTTTGTCTCCTAATAGCTGCAAACATATCAATTATAATGTAATCAGTTTTAACGATACATACTTCACACTGATAGCAAAGTTGGCTTACCACAGTTGTGTTCATCAAGGCCATATGGACAATCGAATATACCATTGCATCGTCGATATAATGGAATGCAGTAACTGTCAGGACACTTAAACATGGTAGGTGGACAGCTAAAATGTTCTGTTGAATTAGAAGTACGTTTCACTTTTTAGATTAAACGTATAAATCAAAACAGATCACGCTTAATCTCTTTTTGCTGGCTGACAAATGAGAGGGAATACACGGGATAATGCGCAGACTCCGGACATTGCAATGTCAGGAATCGTATCATAAAGTCGTTTAATACCCCAATCAGAAATGTGATTTTAAATGAACGCTACCATCTTTAGTGGGAAGTTGACAAGTTTGAAAATGAACAAAATTTAAAGGAGACTTAATTGAAATAGTTGTGGCAAAAAACCTGACTTACCACACTGCCTTAAATGAGTGACGTCACGACATCCAAGCTGGTAACCATACTTATCAAAATCATAAATACACATCCACTTTCTGTCGATACATCGTCCATTATTGCATTTGAAACCATTTGAGCCACATGAAAGTTGCATGCCGTTATCAAAATTGTGTGTATTGTTGCGATGAATACAATTCATTTCATCCTCGTTTTCGCTGCC
>LD415053.1:0-12646 GCA_001465055.1 Ptychodera flava
GATCATCCCAAGGAAATACAGCTACGGTATCTTGTCCATGAAGAAGCTACCCGTAGTAAGTGCTAGCCACCTTTGTACAAAACAAAAATTACAGTTACTGAATGAAGTTTTTATATTCTTGCACTTTTGTGTTTTCTACATTTTGTAGCAATGTAGCAAACTAACCATGTGATCAAGCCTGGTGACAAAAATATTGTTTGTTTTTTTTGAGATGTTTCTTCGGAAACTGAGTCGTGTAAAATAAAGCATGTACACTGAACAACTTTAACATGTGTGTACAATGACTCTCTTTGTGGTGTGTTGAATGCGAAGTTTGGAATCCGAGTTGCATTTAAAGGGGAAGTTCACCAAGGATGATTTTTACATATGTGGTAGCTCTGTGGTCATTTACCCAGGAAAAACTATTTTCACCATTTATAACTCGCAGGATTTTTTACAAAAAACAATAAAATAGTACAGGAAGTTGCCCATGTAATTTGAATCATGGGAAAAAAGCTCCAAACTTGGAGCTTGCATAATGTGATATGGAAGGGACCATCTTTGGACGGGCATGGCCCCCACATTGTCCACTCACAGTAACACAGTAGTAAACAGCAACACAAAATCTGACTGTGGAAAGTTTATTATAAGTGATTCATTGTTTATGCAAGGATAAACAGTATAAACAAAAATAATGTAAATACGCACAGCCTGGTTTAAGCATGGGTGAGTGGACAAGGCCATACCCATAGGAAAATGGTCCCTTCCATATCACATTATGCAAGCTCCAAGCTTGGCGCTTTTTCCCATGATTCAAATTACATGGGCAACTTCCTACTATTTCTATCGTTTTTTGTAAAAAATCTTGCAAGTTATAAATGGCGAAAATAGCTTTTCCGGGGTAAGTGACCACAAAGCTAGCACATATGTAAAAATCATCCTTGGTGAACTTCCCCTTTAAGATTTCAACAATGGATACATTTAAACTTTTAGTGACATTCCAATTATTGATTAAAAACTGGATGAGTACCAGATTGCTATAGGGAAAACACCTTTTGCAATTTAGGCACATATTCTATCAAACCCAAGTACTATGCATGGTCCCTACACTGCTTGAAAGTCCATAAAAGTCCTTGAATTTAAGGAAAGTCTTGGAAAGTCCTGGGAAATGAAATGGAATCTTTGAAAGTCCTGGAATATTGATAATCTACCTACAATTTTCAAAAATGACAAGATTCGTTGTGATATCGTAAAAATGATGGTAAAAGAGTAAAAAAAATATTTAAAATCTGGAAAATGGTATTTTGGACAAAAAAGTCCTTGGGAGTCCTAGAATTCCTGTTGACTGCATGTCTTGTCAGTCATGTCGCATCAAACTAGCAAGCAGAAACAAGCAACCTGAACTGCCGTTTGTTCTTATTCAGAATTATCCATTACATCATTGTGGTGATGCAGGGCAATAACCACAGATCCACCGCATTGATGCAACAACTGGGTAATATTGGTAACAAATGTCAAAGGAGAACAATGGTACAACTGCAATGATGAAAAGAGACATTGTTTCGAGTTTGTGTCACAGTCTGAATACTTTGACAAACACTGAAACCTTGAAGAGCATCACGCCTACAAGGTGTCTTGATCAGTATCTGCAAATCAACAAAGAGTAGTAGTGTCAAAGAATCACCAGTTTAGTTCCTGATCTAAGCTTACTCTTGAATAAAAGTGATTTTAAGATTTTGCTTCAAGTTGCAGCAGCATAGGTATACAAGCAGTGTTAATTCTGGTGACCTTTGATGGCCACCTCATTTGCATATAAGAGTCCCACTGCACTGCATGAACAGTTATGTGTTCATCTGTTATAGTAATGGTAGTTTCTACCAAATTACAAGGTCAAGTTGCAAAGCACCTATCTTGGCACATACCTTTTGCTCACAAAGCAAATAATTGTGTTTATAAAAGTCCCATCAGTTTTGTAAAGTTGCCACTTGTATTGTAAAGAAATCCTAAAGATTTGTTGCTGATTAAATAGTGTTTTTGAAAGCGAGAGTGATGGCCTTGCAAAGTTTCCTGTTGATGCTGGAAAGAGTGTTAAAGGTAAATTAAACCAATTATTCCCATCTTGTTCCATCCATTTTATTACTGAATCTCATTCTGGCAATATCCGTTCACATGGAAATTCATGATGAACAACCACCCAAGTGTGATGGATCACGGATATTGGTTTGTTTTTGTAACCTTTTTATGTAATACCCTCTACAGGCACAGAGGCTGTAGTGTTAAATTCCCATTCAGACGTTTCCATAGGTGTATTCATGAGACGCTTTGACGTGGACAATTTCTTGTTCTATAGTACAAATCTTGATACAAAAGGATACATATTGTGCATTGCCTTGCTATTCAAGCACTTTCATTTCCTGGTAACAGCAAGGAGCTGTAAGGTTTCTGTGCCTTCAAAAATTTCTATCCGTCATTCAAATTGTAATGGCAACACATCAACTGTCAGAAGCGCAATTCTATTTTTGCAATGTATGACGCATTTCCCAACATAATTATCTTTGCTCAGTATTACTGCAGAAATAGGTGGAGTCTACATCCAAAAGTACTTCAGTAAGACATGGTACACTAATACGCATTAAAAATGTTCTGAAAACATTTGGAATTTTATTTGATGACACTGCAGGGAATCACTATACATGTAGGTGCTTAGAAAGTTGCGTTCCTTTGACGTAGATTCACATCTGTTACTCTTGATATATCAGAGTATTACTGAACCACTTCTGGCTTATTGGAAGGTCTGCTATTTCTCCTTGTTCTCTACCGTAAATCGCAATACGTAGCTGAAAATCTCGCAAACAGCTGCTAAGATTATTGGTAGACCCACTCTGTCTCTTTCAGTGCTCACTGATAAATTAATGCAATACTGCGCAAAGCAAGAGCAATCACAGCTGACATAAAGCCATCATTTGTACTCCTCTTTTGAATTATTGGCTTCAGGGCAGAGATTTCACTGCTTAAAGTGTTTTAAGTTGTCGTACAGCAAATGCTTTAATCCAACAGCCATCAGGAGACTCAATCTCTGAAGTGTACTCTTCATGTGTTTGCTTGCTTTAGTCTGAGTATATATGTCTGTCTGTTATTTATTTTTTATCCTCTTTTGAGCTTTAACATGATTATCCTTTTTAGGGCAATAAAGAATAATATTCGTAATAATATTCTGGGTACATACAAAAGTAAAGCATAGGTAATTCAAAATTTTTGTAGCATGGTATCAGTCTTGGTAAGATTGAGTCTTGTTACCCTTCTATTCATCAAAATGTGTTATGATCTTCACTCTGCTGATAGCATCTTTGCCCAGGAGCCACATTCTCTACAAATCCTCTAATGTAGCTCAGTGGAAGATGCATGTTTGTGATAGGGCAAACACTAACCTTGAAAATGCAAAATGCGACCTACTGTGGCCCTTTTTTCCCCAAAATTTCCAATAACATCTGTTTTGTCAGAACATTCTAACACATGAATGCCATTCCAAATGTTTGTAATAAAATAGATATGTAAGAATTGCAACAAAATCTAAACACTTGCAGGAAACTGAAAAACAAATATTAAAACAACAAAGGGACAAAATAATGTGATAAAATAAAAAAGTATGCAGATTTATTAAACTGTATCTCAACTAAAATACAAATAAATACATTTGTCATTGATGATATTTTACCATTTGGAATTTAGTCACATATTCATTTAATTGTCAACATTACTCTCACAAAAATAAATGTACATACTACAAAAACTGAACAGATGAATTTGATAAAAAAAATGAATAGTGTATAAAAAAGCATGCTAAGCCCATCCTTTCCAGTTGCATTTTATTCCTAAGCTGCGTGAGTGTGAATCCTTTACAATACAAATATTTTTTGCTTCAATGGCCACCACTACTTCTGACATTGTTTTTCACACAATGCATAAATAAATGCAAATGTCATTGACTCATTGATAACAAAATTTGAATACTAGTATCACAAGGATATTTTTGTCAGAACTATCACAACCATTAAGGTCTCTATTTATTTGAGGTAGAACTTATATCACTGATTGATAATGCAGATAGGAAAACTGTGAAATACTTCAGGTTTTAGAAATTTCCACAAGACTGCCTTGGCTGGCTGTGAAATAGCTAATTCATTACCGACAAGAAGTGGATCAGACATACAGTGGAAAAGATGACAAACAAATGTATTCTGTGGAATTTGAATTGTATTATGTTACTTTAAGCTTAAAGGGCCATTATTTGTAACTTTTGACCAATATTTACCTCGGAAAATTCCATGTTGGAGGCTCATATTTGTTGCAAAATGATGTTTTACGAAGAAACAAACATGATTAGTGATGTTATAGCCACCTAAAACTGCTAATTTTTGTTCAAACGTGTTGCCCTTCCAAATGCGTTTGTTGACGTCTGGCATGCTCAGCGTGCTGGGGAGAATACAGATATGGTAACGCCGCGATCATGCGAGATGTACAAGTTCACGTTTATTGCGGGATCAAAACAACATCGCGTCGTGGATTGCCAGACATCTGGCTACGCAACGTGCTCAGACAATGGACTACAACGTAAGTACCGGGCATAAGTAATGAATATTTATTTTGAAATTGCTGTAAATGGCTCGCGCAGGTGCAGAAGAATGCCTACGTTGCAATCCGCATGTCAACAGAGTTGGTATTTCTGTCCGGACAAGAATTGAAATTTTCGTTGTAAAATCACATGTTATTTAGTTGTAGGGCACGTAATGTTTCCGAATAATTTGCGATTCTCTGTTATTTGACAGGCTATTCAACATGAGCCAGTGATCATTTCAATCAAAACTAACAGAAAAATCACCAGAAGATACAGCTAATGGAACTTTAAATATGACAATAAAATGATGATGATGATGATGATGATGAACAAGCACTACACGAGAGCATGATACAAGACCAGACAGCTCAGAAATAATGCTGGCCTTGATCGTAACAGTACAGTATTGGGTTCTTGACTTTCTTATATATTTTTACTTTAGCTTCATACAATTGC
The DNA here is from genome assembly GCA_001465055.1 of Ptychodera flava. Lineage (NCBI taxonomy): Eukaryota > Metazoa > Hemichordata > Enteropneusta > Ptychoderidae > Ptychodera > Ptychodera flava. The sequence continues at coordinate 5,051 of LD415053.1, forward strand.
ATTACAACTTTACTGACAAGTTATCATTATCATGCAGCACAGACAACTACAGTTGCCAATAAACATACACTGACAGAGATTTCACGTAACAATTGTACTGTATACTGGCATTTTACAACATACCATATTTCACAAGTTACTCTCAAGTTACTGGAAGTGTTATCAGTTTTTGTTTCCTTAAATCATATTACTAACCAGCAATGCAAGAAGTATGGCATTAGTTACAAAATGGATATTTGTGATAGCTTATGCTGAGCCACAGAGAGTGGAGGGACTGTGGCCCAGCTTACATGGCACCTTACTTGAATATTAGAACCCTAAGAAGAAGATAACAGCTATACTACTGAATTTTTGTTAAAGGCAAGTTGGGGAAGAAGAGCTGATGGGTAGTCATGTCCATCTTACATGCTGTATGGTTGTTTGGGGTCCCTATATCATGGCAAACTGATGTCACTATTACAACGAGATATGTTTATATATGTCACTGTCCCTCTATCACATAGAACTGTGAACACGTGGTGTATTAGAAGCAGTTTCAATGTAAATTTGCCATGTTGACAATGTACTGTATGATGCAAAAGATTATGAAATAAATGCTATCATATGTTCTCAGTGTTAACTTAAGATCTGAAGTACAAAATAACATAACATTTTGGTCCTACAGGAATATTTGAAAAGCATTTTTGTGCATCAAGATTGCATTGGTCCTTAACACATACTGTTCCTTGTAATACAGCACTACCACCTGGACCTGGTCTTTCATGGCATCTTGAAATTTGCACAGCATAGCCAAAGTCGCAATGCTGCAAAATCTGCCCAGTATTTTCTCCAGAGTGTGCAATTGCACAAATTCCTATATATTTGACCTAAATCCCTCGTAAAATAAACACAAACATGTCTCCCTCATGTCAGACAATGAGATGTTGAAAATACTGGCATATACAAAATATTGACAGTGGCAATCCACACCATGATTACTGTCTCTGTAACATCACTTGGGTCATTAATCCTACAATCTGCCTAGCTAGCTTCCTATCTAAGGACTATCATCTAGACTTGCTTCCAGATTACAATACTGCTTTTGAACTTGAAAGAAATGTGAATGATTTTAGTAAGCTTCTCGTATATTTAACATTCTCTTAATGGATAACAGCAAGAAATATGACTCTTTAACCCTTTGAGCGCCTACGTCAATTTTTCTCACCTTTATAAAATATACCACAGTCAATTTTTCTCAGATTTTTGCCAAAATTTTGATAAACAAGCGACCTAGCGGCCGATATAGCTCCGCTGTGTTTATGTAGAGAATAACTATTTTTGACACTTGTTGATGAAGAAGGTGGAAATCTTTGATAGCTCAATGCAGTGGCCAGAAAAAAGTGGCTAAAATAGCTGCAAAAATACACAATGGAAGATTTCAACATACTTTGAATATATCACATCGGATCATCCCTAAGAACATGTCAACCAAAGCTATCTGATGAGTAGTTTTTTGGAGAATAAAATTTTCTGACCAAAAATGGCAACAATTGCCCCAAAAAATAAAATTTGCAGATTTCATCATAATTTCAAATGATCAAATTTTGTTCATCTATAGAAATCTGTATACCAAATTTCAAAGCTGTTAGACCAGTACTTTTTGAGAAACACATTTTTCAACCAAAAATGGAAAAAATTGACCCAAAAATTCAAAATTACAGATTTCATCATAATTTCAATAAATATTATTTAGTTCATCTATAGAAACCTGTATACCAAATTTCAAAGCTATCAGATGAGTACTTTTTGAGAAACACATTTTTTGACCAAAAATGGCAAAAATTGCCCCAAAATTACAAAATTGCAGATTTCATCATAATTTCAACAAATATCATTGAGGTGATCTGTAGGAACCTGTATATCAAATTGCAAAGCTATCAGATGAGTAGTTTTGGAAATACACAGTTTTTGACCAAAAGTAACAAAAATTGTCCCAAAAATACAAAATTGCAGATTTCATCATAATTTCAATAAATATCATTGAGTTCATCTGTAGGAACCTGTATACCAAGTTTCAAAGCTATCAGATGAGTACTTTTAAAAGTACACATTTTTTGACCAAAAATGGCAAAAATTGCCCCAAAAAATACAAAATTACAGATTTCATTAGAAATTCAATATATATTACTTAGTTCATCTATAGAAACCTGTATACCAAATTTCAAAACTATCAGACCAGTAGTTTTTAGAGAAATACATTTTTTGACCAAAAATGGCAAAAATTGCCTTAAAAATGCAAATTTGCATATTTCTGCACAATTTGAACAAATCTGTAATAGATCATCCCTAGGGACATATGTGCCAAATATCAAAGCTATCTGACCAGTAGTTTTGAAGAAGAAGATTTTTAAAGATTTTTTTACCAAAAATGACAAAAATCGCCTTAAAAATACAAATATGCAAATTTCACCACGATTTGAACAAATCTGACTAAAGTCACCCTAAGTAAACTGCATATAAAATTTCAAAGCAATCGGACAAGCAGTTTCAGAGAAGAAGATTTTTTTACCAAAAACACCAAAAAATGCCCCAAAAATACAAATATGCAAATTTCACCACGATTTGAAGAAGCTGAAGTGAGGTCATCCAAAGTGAGCTGCATATAAAATTTCAAAGCAATTGGACTTGCGGTTTCAAAGGAGAAGGCAATTGTTGACGGACGACGACGGAAAATCAACCTATTTGATAAGCTCCGCGTCGCTGACAGCGGAGCTAAAAACTGTAGCCAATAAAATATGATGTCCATTTGGTCTAAAATTATAAAAAAAATTCAGAAAAATTCGTAGAAGATTGGTAAAACATGGCAGTAAAATTTCGGTGGGAAAAATCACAGCACTCAAAGGGTTAATTTGACATTCGATCCACACTATTATTTTCCTAATGCCCTGAAAAACCTTAATTTGCACAACTTAAATTTGCATAATTAATTATGGACCCCCAAATAAGAATCACATCCCATCCAAACCCCCCCCCATCTCCAAAAACATTTCCATGCAGATAGGGACATTCCCCCCTTGTGGGAGAATCCTGGAGAACACACTGTTCATGTGCAACAAAGCTTTTGCACTTTCCTAAACAAGACTGCTCACATAATAGCATTTTGCAGTTTGTTCTATCTATAATAAGATCCTGGTATCTCTTCAGAGATGAGAAGTTCAATGAAGAAATTAATATGTCCACACTGCCAACATGTTAGGTTACTCTCCATTTGGTGAAGCTATCTTCAGGATTTTGTAATGTACAAGACAACACAATGTCAACAACACTTTGACATGTTATAAGTTCATGTGCTGGACGCTTATGCCAAGATCCATATTATCATGATTTGGCTTGTTTCCATGAGTTGTGTATACATTGTAGGTGTTCTGCTGCCCTCTGGCTGATGTTCAAAGCAGGGTGGATTGGTTGTAATCCAGGCTCTTCCATCAGAGACAGTCCACATATGCCAAAGTAGGAATGTAGGGCATCTGTGAAATATGAAGTAAAAGTATAGAGAAGCAGATCAACACTTTGGCAGTCTACAATAAATCAAGTGGAATTCATTACCTTTTGGATATTGCTATTTCTCTGCACAAAGGACAAGCAGTACCAAGGATGTGAGAATGGTGCAGCGTGTTGTAGTGATGATTGTATTATCGTGATATCACAGAGACTGTGGACTCTTTTCCATTTGCTAATATACTAGTATATGGATGCATGATAGGAGCTGGATATTCATATGAACTTCTTTCAGCATCATCATCTAACTGCATGATTTGTATGCATTCATTTGTTCATTCATTCATTTGCTTGTTTCTCTATTTGTTCATTCATTCATCATGTTTTTAGCTCCGCTGTCAGCGACGCGGAGCTTATCAAATAGGTTGATTTTCCGTCGTTGTCCGTCGTCATCTGTCGTCATCTGTCGTCATCGTCCGTCATCCGTCAACAATTGCCTTCTCCTCTGAAACCGCAAGTCCAATTGCTTTGAAATTTTATATGCAGTTCACTTGGGGTGACCTCACTTAAGTTTGTTCAAATCGTGGTCAAATTTGCATATTTGTATTTTGGGGGCATTTTTTGGTGTTTTTAAAAAAATCTTCTCTGAAACTGCTTGTCCGATTTGCTTTGAAATTTGATATGCAGTTTACTTAGGGTGACTTCAGTCAGATTTGTTCAAATCGTGGTGAAATTTGCATATTTGTATTTTTAAGGCAATTTTTGTCATTTTTGGTAAAAAAATGTGTATTTCCAAAACTACTCATCTGATAGCTTTGAAATTTGGTATACTGGTTCCAATAGATGAACTAAATGATATTTATTGAAATAATGAGGAAATCTGCAATTTCGTATTTTTGCAATTGGGGCAATTTTTCCATTTTTGGTCAAAAAATGTGTTTCTAGAAAAGTACTGGTCTGATTGCTTTGAAATTCGATATGCAGGTTCCTACACATGAACTTAATTTGATCTTTTGAAATTATGATGAAATCTGCAATTTTTATTTTTGGGGGCAATTGTTGCCATTTTTGGTCAGAAAATTTTATTCTCAAAAAACTACTCATCATATAGCTTTGGTTGACATGTTCTTAGGGATGATCCGATGTGATATATTCAAAGTATGATGAAATCTTCAATTGTGTATTTTTTCAGCTATTTTAGCCACTTTTTTCTGGCCATTGCATTGAGCTATCAAAGATTTCCACCTTCTTCATCAACATGTGTCAAAAATAGTTATTCTCTACATAAACACAGCAGAGCTATATCGGCCGCTAGGTCACTTGTTATTGCTTTATTCCTGTGGTTCAATGTTTTATTGATTTATTCATTCATTTGTTTGGCTGGTTGATAGTTTCTTCATTTATTTTTTTTTATTTAAATAACTATATACTGGTATTTTCAATGATGGACATTGCTTGTTCCTTATTCTCTTGGTATACGCCATCACTTGCAAGAGCTTTTATATAATTTATGTATTGAAGAAAAAGTGTACATTGTGTACAATATTTGGTTTGAATCACATTGCACACCAAATGACTGCCAAATTTCTCAAATCCTACCTGGATGACAATCTGGCCATTTGGAGAAACCACCTGTTGTCTCATCCTGAGTTGACAAAATATAACCCCTGTTGTTTGGGAAATCAACCATCTCATATGCATTCAGCAGCTAAACACAACAAAAAAATAAACAAAAAGAGAGCTATATCAGAACAGAGCAGTGGATAAATGTGTCAGTTCTAAATTCACACATATGAAAAAGCTGGTTTTCTTTTTTAACATATCTTATATCACCTCTGTTGTTACAGAATTCAACTATGTCCTCTGCTCTCAACAAACAGCATGACAGAATAAAACTGGGTCTATCCTCAACTTTAATACAATTCACCATTATCATAGGGGGTACTTAATATCCTTTCACTGTGAAAAGCACCCTCAAACAAGCACTGATTTTTACAATATGAAGGGCATGACCCTGCATTCTTCATTTTCTGCCATCAGGAGGAGCAGCACAAACGTACAAAAGCTCAGCTACATATGAACTGAGCAGTGGATAGATGTACAGCATATCAATTTTGCATGTGGTTCCCCTCTATTTATTTTTCATGTGGAGATAGGTGGAAAGAAGAATATTGAATGGTGCCTTACAGGAGACTCATCTTCGAAAATCTGCAGGCATGATTAGTGGTATTGTTTAGTCATGTACTGAGGAGTGACCATGAATTTTTGATGAACACATTTGAATTATTCAAATCAAATTTTGTATGCCAGGGGTTATGCATCAGTCACTTAAGATGTTTCAACAAAAGAAGATTTGTTGTCAAGGTGACATCGCTAGCAAGCCATATATTTGTCAGTTGAGGTCAAGTAAGACACAAAATTGAAAGGGTAATACATCTGTTTTGACTGAACTTCAAACTGACTGGGTAGAATGCACCTCGAAGACAGACACTGCCTTTAAAAAAAATTCTAGTTTTCTACTGCTCTGTAACAAATTTGGACCTGTTTTGAAACTTGCAAAATATTCAACTTTGGTCATGCTGTTTATGCAAATTGAAAGTTAAATTTTTTCCTACAAGTAAAAATTGACACTGATAATGGTGGCGATAATGAATTCCATGATTTGGCAAAATTTGCCATTACACTCATCACCTGTTCTGGTTTCTATTCCTATACAAAGTTCAAGATCAGGTGCACTTTGCTGGACAATACTTTGAGTTGGCAAAGCCAGAAATGCATATCTAGATTCTACATTAATCCTTACTACGTTGATTCCCATGCCAAACAGAGATGTTCAAGTACACTGAAAAACACACCACATCATACAGTCATGCAAGGAACACCTACTTTGATCGTTGCTCCCACCCAGAATGAATAGCACGTATCCACTGGCTTGTTGGGTCTGCCTTGGAAGCCTGATTGTTGCCGAAGCATGCACCATCGTTTGATCCGTTCCAATTGTTTACTTGTAAATACTGTCTCTAAATTTCCCATCAACACTAGAGATGCTACACCACAAAATGTTGGCCCACCTGTTGAACCAACGTCAAGTATTAGAATCATGGCACTACAGACCAGTACCTATATTGTGTATAGTGATTATAGATCAGGAGTGTGAAATTCAATTTGATCCTGTTAACCAATGAGCAGTCACTGAAATACATGTGTAACAAAACATGGTCAAGAATCTCCTAAGATGTACATCATTTGTGATAAAATTACAAACTCAAACAGGTATTTTTTTGTTCTGTGATTGTCCTGTTTGCAGTGCCATATACTGTTGGCTACCTTTTAAATTATATTGTGATATATTTTAAATTTTTTTAAATATCTATCAGATGACTTTGAATGGCCTTCATCTACTCACCATGTCCCTCTAAACCTGGTCCCTGTGCTATACCGTACTCATATGACTGGAAATATACAAAAAAAACAAAATCTTTAAACAACACTGCTAATGAAGCTGAACAGCCATAGCATTACAAGTAGTACGGCTGAGTTCTACTGAATTCCAGTACCTCTGAAACTTGAGCCCATACCAACATTGGTTGAGACCAGCTGTTATGATAACAAAAGTGAAAATAATACAGATGAAAATCCAATTCAATTGCACATGATAGACTACCATAAACTCTTGAGGACGCATCCAAATTAATGACTAGTAAATCACAATGATATGACTGAGTGCCAGCAAGTTTCTGAAATTATTCAGGAATAACAAGTAGACGTTTTGTATTATCATATACCTACATTCACGTGCCTGTGTAAAGCTATGGGAGAAAGCGCCCTCAGATCCGTGCATTTTTTTTACGTATCACGCCCCGGCCCGGTGCCCAAATATGGGCAATCGCGTGCATTTCTTAACTTTCTCGATTCTGGTTACTACGCGCGTTGCTATCTGTAAACGTTCCATTCGTACACAAAGCCAGCGCGAGATTTTGAAAACGTCTGCTCGCTAAGATCAAAGTTGCGCGTGGCGACAGTGGAGCCGCGCCGGTGACATCGGCTTTTATTTCTAAATTCTAATGAAATCCTGTGTATATTAAGTGCGTTCCTGTTCAGTATAAATTACAAGAAACT
>LD415188.1:5807-16919 GCA_001465055.1 Ptychodera flava
ACCCCGGTACAAGCGCAAGCAAATAACTTATTTACGAGTCATTGCAAATAATTTTGAATGCTTCAGTGTCAGCCCTGGAAAATGACACGTTTTATTGCTGACGAAGAGCGATAACTTTCAACACTATGAACATGCGAGCATGACTTCGGAACTCGGTCAATCATTTTGCCCCAAAGAGTTTGAAAGCAGAAGTTGTTATGTTCGCACAAATGTCGACGAGACCAGAGATTGAGTATATATCGTACTATTCTTAGAAATCGGATAGTAGTTTACAGTATGACATAGCACATGTAATGGATTATTGAAATGACCTTACATTCAATGTGTCATACAGATGACATATCTAAGAGCAGATGATGGAAAACGATTCTGTACTTGATATCAGTACAAATCAAAATCAGATTTGAGGCACCCTATCTTTCTCTTTTCAAATTGCAACTTTTAAAATATTTTACGTGTAACTTTAAATCCATGTTCCATGTATTTTGTGAAACTCGTTCGCCTGCAAAGCAAAGTATTTGTTAATGCATAGACCTTGATTTTTCGCTCCATTGCCAAAGGCTGGCATGGGTTGCCCAATGACACGGGTGGTATGTGCAATTTTGCTGACGACAAAACTTACATTCCATCGTCAACAGCTATAACGCACATGTATGAACCATGAATGCATCGCCATGACTCAAAGTAGGAAAGCACTGCTGTGACACCAGAACAGAATGAAAATGAAATTCTTACTTGTTCATAGAGAGAGAGAGAGAGAGAGAGAGAGAGAGAGAGAGAGAGAGAGAGAGAGAGAGAGAGCGTAAAGGCCATATGGAACTGGTGATATCTTATACCAGCTGAGAGCAATGTATCAATTCATCACATATGAAAATAGCAAGTTCAACGCGTTACTTTTAAACTGGAACGTAATTCTAGCTCCACGCCCTTGGCTCCGTTATTTGTAATAGACTATCACTTCCCATTTTCTGATTGAATGCCACCTCTTATCAAGCGGGGCCCCTACCTTTTGTAAAGAAAGAAGTTTACCCTTATCTGAACCTTTAGATCACGATTTCTGAGGACCTCTAAACTATAAATGCAAAGTGTGAATCGTCGAGACGAATTATTTTTTGAGTCTAGGAATTCATAACAAAATATGACATGCGAAGTATGCAAACTACATTAATGGGCGTTGTTTCAGTATGCATATCCGGAGATCATGAATCAATGGATGATATTCATTTACTTTGGACTGTGCATCATGTATCGCGCTTGAAAATCAAGAACCAATACGTGACACCCCAAGGAAAAATATAGAATGAAAATATTTTTGAACTTGGTATTTTGACTATTACAGCTTTGAACGTATACCGTATGCAAAACACTCAGGGAGAAGAGTGTCCCTGCCAGAAACGCTGCACCTTATACATCTGTTTGCTTTGACTTCCTAAAGTCATGAATGCACATATTGAGTTAGTAACCTAGAGCATTTTATAATTGTTTAGGTCACTGGTGAGGACGAAATACCTCAAATATGCCTCGCACGTGATGATATTCTAATTGTGCACAATGGATGGTGTCGGCCTCTTGAAAGTTTGGTTATCGTTCTGTGAAAGATAGTCCCGAATATAAGTCAAAAAGGGAAACAAGAGAATATTCATGCCTACCTTATAAGATTACCTCATCCGTCAAAAGAACCCTATGATACGGGCGAGACCTTGAATAAGGGATCCAGGGTCTCTGCTACGGCTCTACCGAGCTGTGGCAATGTGACTGATACGCCCAGAAAACGAGAGAGTATTGAATTAAAGTTGTTAACAGGGTATAAGAGATCTATAAAAAGGTTTGTGACCGACAGAGTACCACTTAGTACGCGATGCTGTGACCTTTCAACTTCTGTGTGAATCATCGATTGGATCATGGAAGTACCGATACAGGGCAGTTGGTGGGTGATGTAACTTTGTTATTCAATATTAGGCACATTGCAGAGTGGTAAGCGGAGGAGTATTGTACAAATCTGAGAGAGGTGGAGTTGAACGGGTGGCACCGCATCTGCCACATTTGCACAGCTCGAGTGAGCCGTAGCAAAGACCCTAGCTCCCTTATTCAAGATCTTGACACAAATTTTCATGACAGATAGAAAGAGATGAAGACACCAGAGAAGAACACCATGAAAACTTGCATTTCTTGGGTGAGCTGTGTTACATTTTGGCAGCTAGTAGTTTCTCATTATAGCTAGTACATGGTTACCGACAGATGTTTCTTATTGCAGTCACGAAAATGAAATAAAAATATGTTACAGTTCGTCAATGTCACGGTACGATTTACGAGAGTGCAGGTGGGAGGTTTTTGACCTGTTTGTTGTGTCGAAACGGAGATTTTAGTCTGAAGAGACACTGTAGAAGTTATGATATCCGGCAACGAAAACTTGTTGATAAAGGTTGAAAACGCCAATACGTTAAACATAATTTTCATCCATATTTACAGGTCATCTCTGTCAACATTGACGCTTTGAATTGAAAATGTTTCACGACTTTGTTCCACGTCGTTGCATTGTTTCGATTCCTCGATTGACTCTTATGTTTGCTAAAAACCAGTGACTGCTGTCTTTCGAATTATGTTGTAAGGTCTTATGATAAGAGAAGATAACATTTTTTCAAAAAGACTGCATTTCAATAGCTTGTCATTAATCTTTTTGCGAACGTAAAGTTCATAATGAATACTGAAAATAATGTCTTTCAAAATATAATTGTTTGTACATTTCTAAATATTTATTTGAGTGGAAATTTGCCAATACACGAGCTCGCGAAGTCAATAACATGTGTGCCAATATTTTTAAAACGTCATAAAAAACAAATGTTGCTCTTGCGGTGAGATATTGTTCATTACAGATTTTTTCTTTCAAGTTAAGGAAAATAACGTTGACGTAATGACCGTGTCACCAAGAGAAGAATTATATACTTATCAGATGCATAAGCCAAGAATTCGGGGGGGGGGGGTTGCAAAATAAAAGCAGTTTTCCTTAACAATACCGCGTTTAAACGTTTTAGCTAATTTTGAAATAATATTAATACGCCATGGGCAAGGTGTCGTAATTTCTGGTCGTCGGTCGCGTGAATCAGGAACACAGCGCCCACGTTCGTGTACGGAGCAAATGCCAGCCAATCTCTCGGTCTACACGTACCTTCCACGACGGTAGACACGATTTCAACAGGTATAGCATAGGCCTCAAACCCGTATGGAACTAACGGAAGTGCAATCCGTTTTATGCGCGGCCCAAAGAAAACGTTAACGGTTGAAAGCCTAAACAAATTCGATATTTCTAGTGTGTTTAGCGTACTGACAGAGACGTTTATTGGACTTGATAGACTTAAAACAGCGTGAGGTACATATATAACAGCATGTATTTATTCAAAAACTCCCATTCAATTAACTATCGAAATACACCTTGAATATTGATAACATAGCCTAGGATACATGGGTACAACAATGTCAGGACTCCGAAAAATTCAATGTATTTTGTAGTAATCAAACCGTGCAACCAACAGTGAGACTCAGCTTCTGCTGAATTGTTATCCTTTAAGGTGATTCCTGATAACAAGATGTGTTTAAAATTTCAATTATGAGTATTTGAAAATTTCGAGTAAGTCTCAATAAAATAAAAGACCTTGATCTAAATGACTTAAAACGAATAACAAACTACAACACGATTGGAACTAATTTGGGATAATTGGATGGTGAAGTAATGTCGATTTCATCTACAAATGCAATCTCATCTGATTTCTTTTTTACGTTACACACTTGTTTTTATGAGTAATTTGTAATATTGCGACATTCATCTATAGGGCACCTAACATTTTTGAGAAATTTGAAAAATATGAAAATCCATTTAGTATCCCAAATTAGTTCTAATCGTTTTCTACATGGAAAATAATTACAATACAAATTTTTGCCTACAGGTAATGACAGAAGTTAAGATTGATAGAAAACCTTCTTGAAACTATCTGTAAAACAAGAATTCAAAATTTTAAACAGCAGAATGTTAAGAGAGACGAATTTACATTTACTTGTTTGATTGGAATAACACTGAATTCTCCTAGCAGGTATACGTAAGTTAAGGCAAAGGGTCACTTACCCGCCGACACAGGCGAGAATTTCAGTGTCTCATGATCATGTACAGATCAAGTTAAGACTTACAAGAAAGAAATCAATGAAATCTTGCAGCCAAGTTGTCAAATAAACATGGAATCGATGTACGAAAAATTCAATATACTCTCAAATCTCTATTTTTGAAAAAAAAAGCAAAACAAGAAAAAGGTACAAGAAAAGTGACGACTCACTTCTGCCAGCCGGACTTGTCTATAAAGCCAACCAACATTTAAATTTTTTCCATAGTGGCTAAAACTATCGATGTTTGGAAGCATATTTGCATTTCATTCGTGACGTACAGCTCGTAAAGGTGGTCAAAAATTACCAAATTCCTTGTTACGGCCAAGAACTTGTTACTTGAGAACGGAAATTCTACCAAAAAACGGAAAGCAAACAGTGCTAATTTTGTTTATGGAAATTGCATCACTTGACGTGTTGACGTCAAGGTAAAAGAAATATAGGGTCGAAAACCAGACCCGAAGGCAAGAGAACTCAAAACTTCAACACCTGGGTTTCATTTGCATATGTTAGTGAATAGTTCGCCGTATTCCTTAACATGGTGATTAGCTGTATCTTCAACTAAGCTTATGGTACACTCTAAATCCATTTCACACGCTTTGTACCATCCTCTATTATCGCTTTGATTGCATGCTTATGGAAAAAATTAAATCACTATAGAAATTGTATTAGCGTCTGTTCGACATAACCTTGGGTCAGAATGAATACTACATTATTAATATACCGCCTTACTGTAACAATAAAATAAACGCTCTCATATCATTTGACAAGAAAGGTTACAATTTACATCCTCGTTGAGCATACCGCTCATTCCAAAAGGATGACTCACCCTGATCGGAGATCAAAACGCCATCACAAGTGTCTATATTTAAGCATTACGTTGGTTTAAGTTGATCTCTGGTGCACTATGCAAAATTATGACTCGTATAACATAAATTATCTCTACGACGTTCCATACCAAGTCCTTCAGCTGGATAAGGTTTTCATATGACAATTCATTAGAGGTATTCATCATAATTCCAGACTGATGCGTACAAATTTTACAAGCGATGAAACGGAGAGCAATAAACATGTCGTCTACGACGGAGAGCTGGATAAGTTGATATAACGCGGACTTTCTACTGGTTGGAAGTAAAAGTTTTCGCTACCATCCGTTCCTTTTTCGCCTCTGTATAAAATGTTTCGTAGTTGTCCAGCCACTGTTTCAAAGTCCGGCCTTTCTGCTGGGTTATCGTGCCAACATTTCAGCAGTACCTCATACCTGAAACGAAAATGTTCAAAAGTAACTCCTTAACTCAATCTCGAGCTCTCGAGAATTCAAGTGATTTTAGATTTTTTGCATTATTTTACCTAGATGCCGTCCAAACCAGCAGAATTTATTATACAATTATCCTGACTGATGAATGGAAATACTTTGTGCGCATTTAGCACAGCTGTTTCATCGAAACCCCATTGTCTGCCATGTACTCACAAATCATCAGGGGCGTGGGCCGGCTGTGGCAGTCTTCTTCCTCGTTCCAAGTAGCTACGTATGTCCCAGTTATCAATGCTGGCGTAGGGGAGCTCTCCTCGTGTCAACAGTTCCCAAACCAACACACCGTACGACCACTGCAAAAAGGGTAAGTGGGTACTCCATAGTTTAAACCGTATAAAATATGCTGCGATTTTGAAAACAACATTCAACTGTAGCTTGTTCTGGAGTCGAGAGGGATTGGTACTGATTATTTGGGTGATATCTAGATATTGATAATCATTGACACTTAGAACAGCGCCACCACAAAGGGATATCACGAAACGAAAGAGGGTGACATAGCGAAAGCTATCAAATGAAGGCATGTTTCAGGATGTACGTACCACGTCTGTTTTCACGTTGAATATACTCTTCTTAATACTTTCCAGTGGCATCCATCGAAATGGTAATTTGGCCTTCTTGTCTTCGCTGGTGTAGTATTCCCGTTCGTAAATGTCACGTGACAATCCGAAGTCCGACACTTTCACAGTCTCCGATTCATCAACCCTTTAAGAATTTCACATACCAACACATTTAAGTCACATTATAAACTGCGCGAAATGATGAAACACTGCTGACGGGAATATTGACACACGTTTGAATATTGAATTTGCTAAGTAAACAGAGTTAGTGAAAAACCAAACGCAGTAACTTTATTTAATACTCACATACAGTTTCTAGCAGCCAGGTCACGATGTACGAATTTCAAAGTCGACAAATATGCCATACCTTGAGCAATTTGTAGTGAAAACGTCACAATTTTGCCTACGGTGAGTTCCTGCAAGTGCAAAAGGTAAAATAGGACAGGAGCCATGATGATCACAAATCGCCTTCAATGTACGGCAGACCTTGCAATAAACCGTATAATGTTTTCTTGCACGTGTTGTGAGGATGCTGATTAATACCGGCCTATAAATTGTACTCCTGTTATACTTCGACCAATGATAGAATTCAGCCATCTTGCAACTCACCCTTTCTGGTTTCTCTATGAATGATTTCAGGTCGCCATGTTTCATGTAGGGAAGTACAATCATGGGACAGTCGTCGTCGATGCAAACTCCGATCAGACTTAAGACGTTGGGGTGTTTGAAATCCTTCATCATTATTCCCTCTTCCAGAAATTTACGCACATCGTCTATGTCAGTGTATTCTGTGAAAGATTAATGCTCGGATTATCAATGCAAATAAAACAGGTACTGAAACAGCGAAAACAAAAACCAGCGCTAAATAATGATAACAAATGATCGATTCTGTACTACTCGTATTCTCCGTTATATCGTTAGCGATTTCTAGGGACAAATTGACCAGAAGAGCTGCAAAGCACTCAAGGTTGTATGCGCCTCGAAAGTGAAAGACTTAAACTTGTCCTCAAACTTTCCTCAATGAAACTTTCGACCAGTCTCTTACCAAAGGAAGACTAAAAATCAGGGGTCACAGTGCAAAATTTCGTCCTAGAGAGACAAATTACCTATGATTTACCAATATTTGCAATTCAAAATGGCCGCCATCCTTGTATTAACTCTAAAGGGAAAATAAAATTTTCGACTTTCGAAAAACTAAGACGTTTAAAACCTTTCTTCCATCGAGAGCCTTAAAATAAAATCAGAAGAGAATTTATGAAGTTTTAAAGCCCGAATTTCTGTCCCCTCGGTGCGTTCTACACTAATACAAATCAAGCTCATATTATCTCTAACTTCTCTCAGTTGACGCAATTTATAATAATTTTAGAACCGGGGAGGGAAGGATGGTCTGTATTCAACAGACACATACTACGGCATACCCTCACTAACATTACTGTTACGTGATGAGGTCACATACGGAGAATCCATTCTCTACACGTCAGTTTATATATTTCAATCGATACTTAGGTTTATTATTAATTGAAAAGTAGCCTCGCGAGTGTTCAACAAAATCAACAACACAATGCGGAGCTCAGCATGCCTTATGCTGGCAAATCCAGTTTAGCGGTTTGATATCATGAACTCAACGGCAAGTCCTTACAATAAGAATAGCCGTATCTTTTGATAAAATTTTCATTACGTAATTGAATAATGCACTTACTTAAATTCGCTTTCTTGCTTTCGATACAGTATGTTGAAATACAGAATATAGCCTTGACGACTGCTTAACGCATGTAATTGTTGACATTATAAACTTTTGATAAAATTTTCATTACGTATTTGAATAATGCAATTACTTAAATTCGCTTTCTTGCTTTCGATACAGTATGTTGAAATACAGAATATAGCCTTGACGACTGCTTAACGCATGCAATTGTTGACATTATAAACTCCAGTCAAAACTAATTCAGTACTCTAAAATAATATAGGACGTTTCATGCATACAGATGGGTTGACTTGATAAACAATCGCACTTCGAAATGATTTCGGGAATACTAGTGAAAGAAGAAGCCGAAATCTATAAACAGAAAAAATACTGGAAAATACAACATAAAATACACCCACTTTTCAACGATTTCACGGCAACTTTGTTGCTTTGTTTGCCATCTTCATCTGAAAGATCACCAAGCAGCACTCTTCCGAATTCTCCTGAAAAGGGAGAAGACAGTGTATCTGAATCGGCAATTTACAAATAAATCAACCAACATTAACTCCAAACGTTTGCTACTGCTGGCACATTGAACCATTAGCGATGTTGCAGGTAAATATGGTTCCATGGAAAGGTGCATTTCCGCGACACAGTGTTGGTAATAAAGAAGAAGCCGATTTAAATCTACCTTTGCCGAGGACTTCACCGCTGCTCAGTTGAATTCTGCTACGTTCGATCAGCACATCTTGTATCTGTATACGAGTTTCCTCATCCAGCTTGTCCATCAGCGTCCCCTTGTCTTCGCCGAAGTAAAACAAACAAACAAATACATGATGTGCCCGGTCTTATAAGTCGTCTGAAGAGTCATTCAGAAAGTACGTATCTAAGAATATATCAGGATATCAATCATATTTTTTCGGATAGAGAAATTAAAACTAAAACATATTAGTTTAATACGGACGTGAAACAGGATCGTTTGTTTGAATACTTTCACAATTTCGATTGAACGTTCTTTGGATGAAGTTTGAAGCATGTTTGTCGAAACGCATATTTTACGTTTTGATAAGCTTATAAGTGTAACCTTAGTTTATCGTACAAAAGAACCAAAAAGTCATAGAGTGGCAAGAAATGTGAGATAAAAGAAATATATATCGCTCTATCCCACCAAGAAATTTCCCATTTCTATTCTTTTCGGTTTAAGTGATACTAAATTCTCCGCCGCACGAAAAAAAGGAAAATACGTAAACACCATGAACAGAGAATCTCAGAAAACACGCAAGTTAACGCGTATAAAGGTCCACTAATATGTCCATTACACTATAGAATTTAGAAACGTTGCTCTAATCCACAAAAGCATATTACGACTTTGAACACACACGATGGAATAAAGAATGCATGCAAATCGTGTAAATTGTCTGAGTCAAATAAGGTCCGCTATTCATATTCGAGCAGCTACAGCAGAGTCTCTCATCGGTCGTCTAGGAATGACGTCATCCTCCCTTTTGTGCAGATAACACAGCCTCGTAGTACACTACGAACGATGATCCGTATCTTAGGGATCTAGTATCTCTGTCTTATTTGAGTCACAGTTGACTGGACTCCCTCGTGAAGCATCAGTTCATGTGCTTTCCGTACGATCAAGTTTGTTAGTTTGAGATGCGACGGTATCAAAGCGGTAAACTTTGTGACGAAATCGAGGTGCGCGTTATGAATCCTGCTTCCACAACGGAGTACGTCATCATCATCGACAAACAAGTCTAGTTGTCCCATGATTGGGCACACTTGCTCAAATTCAATTTCACCGACTGTATTGTGTCCCCATATTGCTGACGTTGGACATGCTTGACCCACATATTTTCAGCTCGGTTCAGTCACAGAGAAACATAGACAGAGTCGCAACGCTTGCATGCCTTTTGTTCCATGGTCGTCTCGGTAGACTATTGGCTTTTCATATCGAAATGAGCTTCAAAGGTGTTAAAATTTTTGAAGGCTTTGTTTGTGGTTGTTAATTACACGAGATTAGATGGCATCGTACTGCCAGTCGCGTAGCAACCATAGTTACTTTGTGAGCTCTCAGGCAAGAAACACTGCTTCACGCCAATCAAAACATAACACGCCAGCAGTTTCATAAACATGTCCTTCCTTGACGCACGTGTAAAAGACGGTATGACTGACTGTAAACCATTGAGTAAAACCAGACAGTATCGATAAAAGACTTTCAAATTTGGTTCAAACACACTCATATATTCATAAAAATATGAGAGGAATTTTTAAAACGGTAAAACTCACTTTCCTGAAGCTCAAAACACTCCCCTTTTCGCCAGCATGTCAATTCCGCTCAGCACCACACGACAGCAACAACACAAACTTTGCCGAACATAATTTCGCTTAACAATTGGCGAAAATCCGAAAATTACCGAAGGATGCATGGTCGGCACTCTTCAGAAAAGAGAGGCGAGAGCAACCTGAGGCGAGGCGAACATGGATGGGTTACGTAGCCGCTTCACGCCTTAAACAATACCCGTTGCGACTCTGCCATGTTTCTCTGTGGTTCAGTTCATCGGGGTAATTCTTCCAGTCTTAACATCGGTGGATTTCTTCATCCGGGCGATGAATCTGAGGAAATAGCTTGTTACTCGCAACAACTTATCCAAGCTGTTGAATCTGGAGATATCTACTATGCTGTGGATCCCATGATCATTTGGATCGGTGACTTCCGGTTCGCCATCAACCATTGTTTCTCTTGGAGGAACGAGTATTTCCCTGTTCTCAGTAGTTGAGTTACTGGCCTCGTTCAGCTGTGGTTGTATCATGTCAGTTTCACTTGGCTCAATCACAGAATGCATTACATTTGCATCGAATACAGAACGTGGCCAATCACTTGCTTTCAGCCATAATGGCCCATTAGAGTTAGAATGTTCCAGGTTTTCGTAGGTAATACCTCTGGTCAATAGGTCAGCAGGGTTGTCTTCGGCTGTGCGATCTCCTTCATTAAGCATGTCAAAAGAGTTCTCGGTCATAGATATTTCATGTAACGTACGCACATTAGAATAACCTTTACGAGGCATTCCGGTTGGTCCGGAGAGTAAATATCCAAACTTGGACAATACAGCAGTTGGGCCAGACATACCTGAAACAACGTGGGAACCAACGAAATTCTAATACTGGTCGGCTCCGATAAAAACATAAATCGGCCATGACTTGTCACGTGAGACTGGATGTGCGAAAGGCATCAGTCCTTTCTCATGTTATGAACTTCCTGCGAAATGTGATTAGTTAAGTCCGACGATATCTCTGGAATAATCATCGCGTCAATGGTTGAAGTATTCCCGTTAGTAGTAAAGAAAAGGTGGTCAACTGGGACAAAATAAGAATTTTACACCCCATTTTATTCATTTATCTAC